>CM040246.1:55113034-55129268 GCA_022545495.1 Chrysanthemum lavandulifolium
ACCTACGTACTTTGGTGAGAACTAATTAAGCCATACACTCAATAAGATATCTAGATTGAACGAATAGTATTTGAAAGTACGTACGACAAATTAGTTTTATTCATGTATGCTCGTGATCTGAATGAGATAGCTAGCTCTACGTAAAGAAGTAGAAGACTTTACTAACTTTATTTGTACATTACTATCATGATGAAGCCATTTCGTGTCCAACTTTAAAACATATTCAAATTCTACTTAAACAAAATGACAACATAACAAAAATGACCAACATCCAAAAGTTATTCAAGACATATATAACAAACCAATATTGCAAAATTTCTACTCTACTTAAACAAAAAATAACAACTTTAAAACATATACATTATAAAACCAAAACACATAATCTATGGACCAATGCACTCGCAGGTTACCCCGCTTGTTTTATACCAGACGACATTTACATTCTCCTCATTCCAACCCCCCAAAACAAACAAACACGCCCTTACTTTAAAAGATAACTTTCCTTTTTTTCTTTCTTTTTAGTTTCTCTTTCCTTTCCTATTGTTTTCATTTTCCCTTTGACTCAAAACCTGTTCTGCACTGTTGCACAATGTTTTGCACTGTAGAAACCGTATGGCACATGTTAGTTGGGTAAGGCTTTCACATGCTTCATTAATTAGACAACGTACTACTATCTCTTTTTCACTGTAACATAATTTATACCACATTAATGACACCAAACCCAATAATAAAAGCACAAAAAAACAATTAAACAAATATACATTTTCTTATAAAATTACACACTTTATAATAAAAAAAAAAAAAAAAAAAAAAAAAAAACCTCCGACAAGATAACAAAAATGACCAACATCCAAAAGTTATTCAAATTCCGACATATATAACCAACCAATATTGCAAAAAACACATCATCTACTCTACTTAAACAAAAGATAACACATAATCTATGGACCAACGCACTCGCAGGTTACCTCGCTTGTTTTATAGCAGACGACATTTACATTCTCCTCATTCCAACCCCCCAAAACAAACAAACACGCCCTTACTTTAAAAGATAACTTTCCTTTTTTCTTTCTTATTAGTTTCTCTTCCCTTTCCTATTGTTTTCATTTTCCCTTTGACTCAAAACCTGTTCTGCAGTGTTGCACAATGTTTTGCACTGTAGAAACGGTTCGACACACTGTGTTGCACTGTAGAAACCGTATGGCACAGGTTAGTTGGGTAAGGCTTTCACATGCTTCATTAATTAGACAATGTACTACTATCTAATTTTCACTGTAACATAATTTATACCACATTAATGACACCAAACACAATAATAAAAGCCCAAAAAACAATTAAACAAATATACATTTTCTTATAAAATTAAACACTTCAATAAAACAAATTACAAAAAAAAAAAAAAAAAAAAAAAAAAAAACTCGACAACATAACAAAAATAACCAACATCCAAAAGTTATTCAAATTCACATATATAACAAACCAATATTGCAATAAATACGTCATCTACTCTACTTAAACAAAAATAACAACTTTAAAACATATACATTATAAAACCAAAACACATAATCTATGGACCAACGACTTCCAGTTACCCGCTTGTTTTATACCGACGACATTTACATTCTCCTCATTTCAATCCCCAAACAAACAAACACGCCTTACTTTAAAAGATAACTTTCCTTTTTTCTTTCTTTTTAGTTTCTCTTCCCTTTCCTATTGTTTTCATTTTCCCTTTGACTCAAAACCTGTTATGCACTGTTGCACAATGTTTTACACTGTAGAAACGGTTCGACACACTGTGTTGCACTGTTGAAACCGTATGGCATATGTTAGTTGGGTAAGGCTTTCACATGCTTCATTAATTAGACAATGTACTACTATCTCTTTTTCACTGTAACATAATTTATACCACATTAATGTCACCAAACACAATAATAAAAGCCCAAAAAACAATTAAACAAATATACATTTTCTTATAAACTTACACACTTCTATAAAAAAAAAACCCCGACAACATAACAAAAATGACCAACATCCAAAAGTTATTCAAATTCCGACATATATAACAAACCAATATTGCAAAAAACACGTCTTCTACTCTATTTAAACAAAAAATAACAACTTTAAAACATATACATTATAAAACCAAAACACATAATCTATGGACCAACGCACTCGCAGGTTACCCCGCTTGTTTTATACCAGACGACATTTACATTCTCCTCATTCCAACCCCCCAAAACAAACAAACACAACCTTACTTTAAAAGATAACTTTCCTTTTTTCTTTCTTTTTAGTTTCTCTTCCGTTTCCTATTGTTTTCATTTTCCTTTTGACTCAAAACCTGTTCTGCACTGTTGCACAATGTTTTGCACTGTAGAAACGGTTCGACATACTGTGTTGCACTGTAGAAACCATATGGCACATGTTAGTTAGGTAAGCCTTTCACATGCTTCAGTAATTAGACAATGTACTACTATCTCTTTTTCATTGTAACATAATTTATACCACATTAATGACACCAAACACAATAATAAAAGCCTAAAAACCAATTAAACAAATATACATTTTCTTATAAAATTACACACTTCTATAAAAACAAAAATACAAAACAAACAAAAAAACACTCCGACAACATAACAAAAATGACCAACATCCAAAAGTTATTCTAATTCCGACATATATAACAAACCAATATTGCAAAAAACACATCATCTACTCTACTTAAACAAAAAATAACAACTTTAAAACATATACATTATAAAACCAAAAACACATAATCTATGGACCAACGCACTCGCAGGTTACCCCACTTGTTTTATACCAGACGACATTAACATTCTCCTCATTCCAACCCCCCAAAACAAACAAACACGCCCTTACTTTAAAAGATAACTTTCCATTTTTTCTTTCTTTTTAGTTTCTCTTCCCTTTCCTATTGTTTTCATTTTCCCTTTGACTTAAAACCTGTTCTGCACAGTTGCACAATGTTTTGCATCAGAAACGTTTATTACATCGTTGTTGCTTTGTAGAAACCGTATGGCACATGTTAGTTGGTTAAGGCTTTCACATGCTTCATAATGTAGACAATGTACTACTATCTCTTTTTCACTGTAACATAATTTATAACACATTAATGACACCAAACACAATAATAAAAGCCCAAAAAACAATTAAACAAATATACGTTTTCTTATAAAATTACACACTTCTATAAAAACAAAAATACAAAACAAACAAAAAAACACCCCGACAACATAACAAAAATGACCAACATCCAAAAGTTATTCAAATTCATATATAACAAACCAATATTGCAAAAACACGTCATCTACTCTACTTAAACAAAAATTACAACTTTAAAACATATACATTATAAAACCAAAACACATAATCTATGGACCAACGCACTGTGATGTTACCCGCTTGTTTTATACCGGGCGACATTTACATTCTCCTCATTCCAACCCCCAAAACAAACAAACACGCCTTACTTTAAAAGATAACTTTCCTTTTTTCTTTCGTTTTAGTTTCTCTTCCCTTTCCTATTGTTTTCATTTTCCTTTTGACTCAAAACCAGTTATGCACTGTTGCATAATATTTGCACTGTAGTTATTAAAAAAAACAAAAAAAAACATAACAAAAATGACCAACATCCAAAAGTTATTCAAATTCCGACATATATAACAAACCAATATTGCAAAAAACAAGTCATCTAATCTACTTAAACAAAAAATAACAACTTTAAAACATATACATTATAAAACCAAAAACACATAATCTATGGACCAACGCACTCACAGGTTACCCCGCTTGTTTTATACCAGACGACATTTACATTCTCCTCATTCCAACCCCCAAAACAAACAAACACGCCTTACTTTAAAAGATAACTTTCCTTTTTTCTTTCTTTTAGTTTCTCTTCCTTTCCTATTGTTTTCATTTTCCTTTGACTCAAAACTGTTTCTAAACTGTTGCACATTGTTTTGCACTGTAGAAACGGTATTACACATCTGTGTTGCCTTCGTCGAAACCATATTGCACATGTTAGTTGGGTAAGGCTTTCACATGCTTCATTAATTAGACAATGTACTACTATCTCTTTTTCACTGTAACATAATTTATACCATATTAATGACACCAAACCCAATAATAAAAGCACAAAAACCAATTAAACAAATATACATTTTCTTATAAAATTACACACTTCTAAAAAAAAAAAAAAAAAAAAACATTCCGACAACATAACAAAAATGACCAACATCCAAAAGTTATTCAAATTCACATATAGAACAAACCAATGTTGCAAAAAACACGCCATCTACTATACTTAAACAAAAATAACAACTTTAAAACATATACATTATAAGACCAAAACACATAATCTATGGACCAACGACTGCATGTTACCCCACTTGTTTTATACCGCATTTACATTTACATTCTCCTCATTCCAACCCCCAAAACAAACAAACACGCCCTTACTTTAAAAGATAACTTTCCTTTTTTCTTTCTTTTTAGTTTCTCTTCCCTTTCCTATTGTTTTCATTTTCCCTTTGACTCAAAACCTGTTATGCACTGTTGCACAATATTTGCACGGTAGTTATTAAAAAAAAACAAAAAAAAAAACATAACAAAAATGACCAACATCCAAAAGTTATTCAAATTCCGACATATATAACAAACCAATATTGCAAAAACACGCCATCTAATCTACTTAAACAAAAATAACAACTTTAAAATATATACATTATAAAACCAAAACACATAATCTATGGACCAACGCACTGTGTTACCCGCTTGTTTTATACGTACGACATTTACATTCTCCTCATTCCAACCCCCAAAACAAACAAACACGCCTTACTTTAAAAGATAACTTTCTTTTTCTTTCTTTTAGTTTCTCTTCCTTTCCTATTGTTTTCATTTTCCTTTGACTCAAAACACTGCTCGCATCATTGCACATTGTTTTGCATCAGAAACGGTACGACACATCGTGTTGCAATGTAGAAACCGTATTGCACATGTTAGTTGGGTAAGGCTTTCACATGCTTCAGATTGGTGCAAAACCGCTGTTATCTCACACAAGCCACCCACTCATAATGTGAATGGCTAACCGTAGAAACTCAAAACAATTTCAAACACCAAATGCAATTTAGATCGAGGAATACAATTTAAGAAGGTGGATTCCTGGTCGTTAAGTCCCACGGAGGATGAATTGGTGTTAAACAACTTCAGATGTCGAATAATCACCAAGGATAGTGATCAATAAGGTTTTGAGAAATTTATACCTAAAGGAAAGATTTACAAATTACAATGACTTAAATGCAAATTAAAAGAAATAAAAGATAAAATATATTAAATAAACGCTATCACTATTTTTAAAATGATGAACGTTTAAAACCTAAAACGACGCTTAAATAAAATTACGAACGCACAAAATAAAACGTGAGTTTTAAGAAATAAAGGCCTACAAATATAAAATGACATTTTACAATCCTAATAATAAAAGAAAATTATTAGAAAAGAAAATTATTTTAAAACTATTTATTTAATTATTATTAATTAAAACTATTTATTAAGTATTTAAAATGCACTAAAATATAAGAAAATACAAAATTAACCTAGAAAATGAAATTAAAACTTAGAAAAATCTAAAATATGATAAAACTTATTTTAAAACTGAAAATATATTTTTAGAATTTTATGTATTTATTATTAATTTAATACTATTTAAAACTAATTAAAATGCTAAAAAATACTATTTAAACCAAGAAAATTATGGAAAAATACTTTTTATGACTTTTATATTTATCTTAATCTATGAAAATTGAAAATATATTTTTAAGCTTTTTCGATTTATTTGTATTAAAAGCTATTTAAAAGGATTAAAACTAGTTTAAATAAAGAAAAATACTAAACAAAGGTAGGAAAAATATGAAAATTCAGGAAAATGCTAAAATATTATTCTAAGTTTATAAAAATATAAAACATATGCTTATTTGGAAGAAAATAAGGTCATAGAAGGTAATTGCTTATAAATAAGTTAATTGAAATAAGCTAAAGGCCATAAATGGACACCAAATAATCACGTAAGCTAGGTAATGCTATATTAAGTATATCTTGACTTTTTAATAAAGACAATAGATCACTACGTAAGCTTAAATTGGATTTGAGCTTATTAGATAATTTAAGCAAAACGGTGATCTCGATGGCTACTTTAAGTTATCAGATAAGCTAAACAAATAAGCTAAATGGAAAGCAGATAAAGGGACTTAAAGTAGACCTGGCCTAATATACTTGGACCAAAAATCGCCTCCTCACAAGCTTCAATGAAGCTTGTGTGAGTGGTTGAAGTTATGCTGGTGCACACTCGGTGAATAATGAGTGTGTACAGAGTACGATTTTGACAAGGGGTCAAAATAAGCCGTAAAATAAGACCTAAATGTCGAGAAAAGATGAACTATCATTTTCTAATTTAGTTAAGCAACTAAATATTGATATCCCAAAAGCTTAAAGTCTAGATCCTAATAAAGAAGATCACAAAGTGAAATTGTGAAGTTTATTCAAAATCGCTTAGAAATTTTTGACTTTTGATGCTATGAACTTTTGACTTTATGAGATTTGAATCAAATTTTAACTGATTTTGTTGTTTAATGGCAAAGTAAGGCTAATGCAAGCTATGTTATAAAGTTCTACACCTATATGCTAAGTTTCGACTTAGAAATCCTCGACAGCTAACAATTATTAAGCATACAATGGAATTTTGACTTTGAGTACTTGTAAGTACAAACCTATGTCCTAAATGAGTATAATAAACCTAAGTGATATTGAATTGACAGGCTCAAACTCGCACCATTGGTTAGCATGTAAATGAGCCTAAACCAAACACACCCAAGGAGCTTAAATGTAATCGCTTCTATCTAATCTTAATGATGCTCTATACTAATGATAAGAACTATTCTATAATAATGATAACAAGCTAATAGATGCTAACTAAACATTAATAACCTATAGCAATGAGTAAATCAAATAATGTGGTAAACAAATAAGGCTTAATCGAAATTAAGAGTACTCACACGAGGTCCAACTTAATCAAGTTTAATCGAAACCGATGTCACTATCTAAACCCAATACTAATCCAAACCGAATTTAGCTCAAGATCAACACATCTTCATTTCCATACCAAATTCCACTTGATTGACTTTCGTTGACCAAAGTAAATTTTTAGATTAGAATCTGAGTAGTGCTTGTAATAAGTGACTAATGAGCTAGATTAAGCTTATAAAAGCTTTTTCAATCCTTAGCAACAACTAAGTACAACATTTGAGTGTTTTGAGAATTTAGACATAAAAGTAAGCATAAACCTAATTTATGAAAACAAACCTGAAATTAATACTTGTAATAGGTTTAGATTACATTAAAAACTTTAACAATACAACTTGAAACTTAAATAAACATCGAAAAGTAAATTTTAACTAAAACGACATTTTTAAACTAAAACTACACTCTCTTTTTCTCCTCGCCTTCTTTTTCCTTTTATAATGATCTATTTTAGTCTTTGTCGACCTCAAGCTTTCCCACTTGATTGTACCTTTGAATTCATCCTAATCGTCCATGTAAAATTTAGGAAAAGTCATGAGCGCTTTTTAGCATTTAATGGGGTAGTGAGTGGGCTTGCAAGGTGGAAAGGGTGAGGGTGATAGGTTGGTATGAGCTGGAGAGATAAGGGTGATGAGGTGGTAGTGAAACAGGTGGCTATGGAGGTAACAGGTGGATTGGGAGGTGGAAGGTGAACAGTGGAGGAGGGCGGTTTAATTTTAAACACCGGGTTGGGTTTTGGGCTTGGGGTATTTGGGCCACAGCTGGGTTTAGTGTTTTGGTTTATTGGATTTGGAATAATAATAATACAAGGGTCCATTTGGTATATATTAAACACAAGGACTATTTATGTAACTTTCGAAAATATAGTGGACCGAACTCAGAACATTTATAAAGTTAATACAAGGGCCTATTATGCCAAATATGATAAACCAAGGACCATACATGTAATTATTTTCCATTTTAAATGTATAAGGACCAAAATGTCAAGTTTGAAACTCGAGGGACCAAATATGTAATTTTCCAAAAGTTTACCATAAGGACCAATTTTGTCATTTATGAATAGTACAAGGTTAATATTTGATAATTTTCACTTTTTAAATTAACCAAGGACTATATTTGACAATTTTCAAAGTTGAGGGACTAAAGTTGTCATTTTGTAAATTTTAAACTTTAAAGGGTTTATTTCGACAACTTTTGAATCCTATGGACCTTAAATGACTTTTTACAAGTTTTTGAATTACCAGGGACTAATTTTGACAATTTTGAAACTGGGGACTAAACCGCCAATTTTGCAAATTTGATCGCTTTTTCACCGATTTTGGTATTTTTGCATTTAAAACATATAAAACACTTGTTTGTGATATTTCTATCATTTTGATGCGTTTCGAGTGTTTTCGGATGTTTTGCGCCTAGATAATACAAAATGATGAGTATTTAGACACTCATCAATCCCCACACTAAGATATTGCTAGTCCCTAGCAATGATTTGAGAAAATTTAATGGATTTTATCTCTTTACCAAAAGCCATTACTCGGAGTAGCCAATTGTTTCAGTTCAAGTAAGAACCTTGGTACAACGATAACCAAATGATTTTGAGCAAATCATGTTATAAACGGATTTGATTTGTCTTTACCGTGCCGCTTGCTTCCGGACTAGCCAACTCTTAGATAAAATATCTTTGGTGAGTCGATTACCAATTATGGTTTTTCAATCGCCTTTACCACAAGCCATAAACTTGCGGGCTAGCCAACTCTTCACTAATTAAAGATATGGTGAAATAACACCATACAATTTTGGGCAAATTGCAAGCCATAAACGGATTTGAGATATCTTTACCAAGAGCCGCTTGCTCTCGGATTAGCCAATCCTTATGTGGGTTAGACATGGTGGACTGATTACCATTTGTTGTGTTTAGTACATAGTACTTCCACTAAATAAAAAATTTTAAAATTTGGCCATTTTGGGGAAAAAGGGACTAAAGGGTACATTTATGATCAAATTCGCTGAATTTCCCCACACTTAGAAATGAATATTGTCCTCAATATTCAAAGTACCGGATGTTATGCCGAAACTTAGAACGTAAAAGATAACATTACTAGCTAAGTGTAGAAACACAACAATTATTCTCTTTTTAATATTTACAATTTTCATTCATTTTTAGATCTATATACAACATGTGGGGCATCTTCCTCACACTATGTGGTACACACGGTGAAAACCCATGTTAGCTCTGTTTTTGATTACCGAGTCGCTAGCTTGACTCGATTCCCCAATTCATTTGTTCATGGGAAGTAAGTGGAAGAGACAATCTCCATCGGACTATCATTCAAGATGTTTGTATAAACATTGAAGCACGTGAAAGTTCCACACCGATGAGATATACATAGAACCAAACACAAATGATAAATGAAAATGCGGGGTCAAGATAATCTTCATTCCCAAAGGGTGAAGAACAGGAGAACACGGGATAGGTGAAGAAGAGAAAGAAAGTCATGATAATAATCTTGACTAACTCATCATCATCGGAAGGGAATTCATGATAGCATGAATTTCATCTTTTAAGCTCAATTGGTCTAGACATATCCGGTGTGTCAGATCAGTAGAGTTATCATACTCGGTGGAGATATGATATGAGTGAGTTCACAGAGAACTCCTCAAAGCGAATGATTCATATTCAGATTGATATGATCGAGTTCACCGGGAACTCCTCAAAAGTGAATGATTCATAATCGGGAGAGAATTATGAGAATGAGAAGTGGTAATACCACTAATCTTCTCTCCCGTATGATCAAAATGGAACGCTTGCAACCGAATAGAATCATTGAACAAAGTTCACTATCCTCAAAGGGGATAGGATATGAAGTAGGCTTTTCATTAAAAGCCTCGATTCTAGAAATGAGAAGATTAACATTCAATAATGTAAGACGAAGAGCTTCGTCTTGGATTATTCTTCATCATTCTCTTCTCCTGTCGACAAGCTCGGAAGGTAATTCACCGCATAACTTATGTCTCCACAAGATAAAGAATAGTCCTCATCAGAATCGAGAACATCTCAATATGATCATTTTGAAGACAAGAGGAGGAGGATATCACACATGATCAAGAATTCCCTGTGACTCTCTAGGGATTGGGACAAGGTCCTCAACACTAGACTTTATGATTCGTCCGATTCCTTTTCGAGAACAGTGTCAAGATGCTCGTCCCCATGTTTAGAGAGTGAGTGTGAACCTCGGGTGTGATAGCAGTTGTTTGAGAATGAATCTCAACCGGGATATCAATCGATGAATTTGATGAATCTTCAAGTGTATCTTCATCATCACCGCCATCGTGAATAAACCGAATCTAGAGCTAGATCCGTTGCTTTTGCTTGCAATTGATTCCCTAATAGATTTTTCAAAAGCAATTTGGGAATTTATTTTAGCAATTTTGGTATCCTTCAATTTTATAAAGATTCATCAAGTTCATCAATGGATATTCCGAGTTGAGATTCATTCTCAAACAATCGCCATCACACCAAGCTCCCACTCACTCTCTCGAATACGGGGATGAGCTTTGACACTGCTCCTCAAAAGGAATCGGACGAATTCATAAAGTCTAGTGTTGAGGACCTTGTCCCAATCCCGAGAGAGTCACAGGAACTTTTGACAATATGTGTGATATCCTCCTCCTCTTGTCTTCCAAAATGATCATATCGAGATGTTCTCTCGATTCGATGAGAACTATTCTTTATCTTGTGGAGACATAAGTTATGCGGGGAATTACCTTCCGAGCTTGTCACCAGGAGAAGAGAATGATGAAGAATAATCCAAGACTAAGCTCTTCGCCTTACATTATTGAATGTTAATCTTCTCGCTTTAGAATCGAGGCTTTTAATGAAAAGCCTACTTCATATCCTATCCCTCGAGGATAGTGAACTTTGTTCGATGATTCTATTCCGAATTGCAAACGCTCTATTTTGATCATACGGGAGAGAAGATTAGTGGTATTACCACTCTCATTCTCATAATTCTCTCCCGATTATGAATCATTCACTTTGATGAGTTCCCAAAGGAACTCACCAAATCAATCCCGAATATGAATCATTCTCCTTGAGGAGTTCTCCTTGAACTCACTCATATCATATCTCCACCGAGTATGATAACTTATTTTGATCTAGACACACCCGGATATGTCTAGACCAATCGAGCTTAAAAGATGAAATTCACGCTATCATGAATTCTCCTTCGATGATGATGAGTTAGTCAAGATTTTATCACGACTTTCTTTCTTCTTCACCTATCCTGGTTTCTCCTGCTCTTCACTCCTTCTGAATGAAGACATTATCTTGAGATTGACAGACATTGTGGAGTGGAGATTTGTCAAACCGAAGGTTGACATTGATAATCATCATGAGGACCCTCACAATATACACAAGAAAAACGGGAACATTATGAAATGTCGTTTTACTCAACTCCTCGCTCTTTTGACCGACCCGTAAGCTCTAGATAAGTGTCTTGAGGAGTTTGAGTTATTTGGCACCGTGGAGGTTGGTCGTGATATGGATAGTCATAATTGTTACAAGGAAATGGATTCGCTTGACAATCGAGCTGAAATGGGGACCTCCACAGCTCTCACAACAAGAAACTGCTGAGCTCGGATTGGTGAATCATATGGATATTGGTCATAGCCAAAGTTCGAGCATCACCGAAAACCTGCTCATAGACAAACGTGTTTCGGATTGACATTCAAATCCTTGGTGAGGACCTCCACAAAATTCACAAGCAGCTTATGTTGATTACATGAAGATAAGTCGGTGTGGTGGGTAATTGGAAAAATTTGAGGTTCGTTAAATGAGTTCGATTAGGATCATAATCAAATGAATTCTCGAACCACAAAACAAACAACTCCTGCTACGAATATCATTACCACACCGCATACACGCATACACCGACATGGTGAACCAAAAGAGGCTCACCACAACCGACACAAGGAATAAACGATTCTATTTGAGAGTTATGAGAAGGAATCGTTCATTCAAAGAATCAACAAAACCAACATGGTGATCTCGAATGACTATTAAGACTCAAGAACATTTTGAAAAATCCGGAGGTGGGACAAGTGGTGTGCTCGAGAGCTAGCAATTTCCACCACTCGCTATGGTCTCCTGCTCGGTTCTTGAGAAACGTGAAGATTAGGCAAGTCATTCTTGCTAGTCACCGGTCTAAATTTCGCATGTTTGCTTTTAACCGTAAATCGTGAAAGTGTAGCATCAATTTTAGACGGCTTAGAGCAATCGGGGTTAGATCTTTGGATATCCGTAGGTTGGACGTATTTAGCACCTTCATTATCGGAGTGAAGTACCGGTCCTTTGTCACCCCGGTTTCTCGCTCCATTTCCTACGCAGAATCAATGGATCATCACGAACAACACTAATTCTTGACATTTGTGATAAAATAGGAAGTTTTTCAACTTCGCTCCGATTTCGTCGTAGTCGAGAGATTCCATGAGAATAGAAGAAGTTAGAATCAAATGGATGAGGGTAAAGGATAAAGAATCAAAAGGGTAAGAGGGTAAAGATGAATATTTTTGGATTTTTGGATAAATATTTAGTAAAACAAAGAATGAAAATATTTTTGGTGTAGTTAACACTTTAGAAAAGTGTTAATGAACTTTTGATTTTGATTAACTTTACAAAAACTGCTTACAAAAAGGTGGTATATGCACAAGCACGGGTCGAAAAATGTTTAAAACACGCCTGACCTCCCGCATGCGCCTAAAATTTTGATTGGTGCAAACCGCTGTTATCTCACACAAGCCACCACACTGTGAATGGCTAACCGTAAGAAACTCAAAACATTTCAAACACCAAATGCAGTTTAGATCGAGGAATACAATGGATTCCGGTCGTTAAGTCCCACTTGAGGATGAATTGGTGTTAAACAACTTCAGATGTCAAATAATCACCAAGGATAGTGATCAATAAGGTTTTGAGAAATTTATACCTAAAGGAAAGATTTACAAATTACAATGACTTAAATGCAAATTAAAAGAAATAAAAGATAAAATATATTAAATAAACGCTATCACTATTTTTAAAATGATGAACGTTTAAAACCTAAAACGACGTTTAAATAAAATTACGTGAACGCATAAAATAAAACGTGAGTTTTAAGAAATAAAAGGCCTACAAATATAAAATGACATTTTACAATCCTAATAATAAAAGAAAATTATTAGAAAAATAAAATTATTTTTAAAACTATTTATTTAATTATTATTAATTAAAACTATTTATTAAGTATTTAAAATGCACTAAAATATAAAAAATACAAAAGTAACCTAGAAAATGAAATTAAAACATAGAAAATCTAAAATATGATAAAACTTATTTTAAAACTGAAAATATATTTTTAGACTTTTTATGTATTTATTATTAATTTAATACTATTTAAAACTAATTAAAATGCTAAAAATACTATTTAAACCAATAAAATTATGGAAAAATACTTTTATGACTTTTATATTTATCTTAATCTATGAAAATTGAAAATATATTTTTTAAGCTTTTTCCGATTTATTTGTATTAAAAGCTATTTAAAAGGATTAAAACTAGTTTAAATAAAGAAAAATACTAAACAAAGGTAGGAAAAATATGAAAAATTCAGGAAAATGCTAAAATATTATTCTAAGTTTATTAAAAATATAAAAACATATGCTTATTTGGAGGAAAATAAGGCTGCAATGCAATTGCTTATAAATAAGCAATTCGAAATAAGCTAAAGGCCATAAATGGACACCAAATAATCACAGAAGCTAGGTAATGCTATATTAAGTATATCTTGACTTTTTTAACAGTACAATAGATCACTACAGAAGCTTAAATTGGATTTGAGCTTATTAGATAATTTAAGCAAAACAATGATCTGATGGCTACTTTAAGCTATTGCATAAGCTAAACAAATAAGCTAAATGGAAAAACAGATAAAGGGACTTAAAGTAGACCTGGCCTAATATACTTGGACCAAAATCAGCTCCTCACAAGCTTCAATGAAGCTTGTGGTGGTCTAAAGTTATGCTGTCAGGCACACTCGGTGAATATCGAGTGTGTACAGAGCATGCGATTTTGACAAGGGGGTCAAAATAAGCCAGAAAATAAGCACTGAACAAGCTGAGAAAAGATGAACTATCATTTTTCTAATTTAGTTAAGCAACTAAATATTGATATCCCAAAAGCTTAAAGTCTAGATCCTAACAGTAAGATCACAGTGAAATTGTGAAGTTTATTCAAAATCTGCTTTTAGGAAATTTTTGACTTTTTGACAGTTATGAACTTTTGACTTTTATGAGATTTGAATCAAATTTCTTAACTGATTTTGTTGTTTAATGGCAAAGTAAGGCTAATGCAAGCTATGTTATAAAGTTCTACACCTATATGCTAAGTTTTGGACTTAGAAATCCTTGACAGTTAACAATTATTAAGCATACAATGGAATTTTGACTTTGAGTACTTGTAAGTACAAACCTATGTCCTAAATGAGTATAATAAACCTAAGTGATATTGAATTGACGGTGGCTCAAACTCGCACCATTGGTTAGCATGAAATGAGCCTAAATCCAAACACACCCAAGGAGCTTAAATGTAATCGCTCTATCTAATCTTAATGATGCTCTATACTAATGATAAGAACTATTCTATAATAATGATAACAAGCTAATAGATGCTAACTAAACATTAATAACCTATAGCAATGAGTAAATCAAATAATGTGGTAAACAAACAAGGCTTAACCGAAATTAAGAGTACTCACACGAGGTCCAACTTAATCAAGTTTAATCGAAACCGATGTCACTATCTAAACCCAATACTAATCCAAACCGAATTTAGCTCAAGATCAACACATCTTCATTTCCATACCAAATTCCACTTCAGATTGACTTTCGTTGACCAAAGTAAATTTTAGATTAGAATCGAGTAGTGCTTGTAATAAGTGACTAATGAGCTAGATTAAGCTTATAAAAGCTTTTTCAATCCTTAGCAACAACTAAGTACAACATTTGAGTGTTTTGAGAATTTAGACATAAAAAGTAAGCATAAACTAATTTATGAAAACAAACTGAAATTAATACTTGTAATAGGTTTAGATTACATTAAAACTTTAACAATACAACTTGGAAACTTAAATAAATACTGAAAAGTAAATTTTAACTAAAACGACATTTTTAAACTAAAACTACACTCTCTTTCTTCTCCTCAGCTTCTTTTTCCTTTTATAATGATCTATTTTAGTCTTTGTCGACCTCTGAAGCTTTCCCACTTGATTGTACCTTTGAATTCATCCTAATCGTCCATGTGTAAAATTGGCGGGAAAAGTCATAGAGCAGTTTTTTAGCATTTAATGGGGTAGTGAGTGGGCTTGCAAGGTGGAAAGGGTGAGGTGATAGGTTGGTATGAATGGAGAGATAAGGGTGATGAGGTGGTAGTGAAACAAAGTGGCTATGGAGTAACAGTGGATTGGGAGTGGAAGTGAATGTGGAGGAGGCGGTTTAATTTTAAACACCGGGTTGGGTTTTGGGCTTGGGGTATTTGGGCCACACTGGTTTAGTGTTTTAGTTTATTGGATTTGGAATAATAATAATACAAGGGTCCATTTGGTATATATTAAACACAAGGACTATTTATGTAACTTTCTGAAAATATAGGGACTGAACCTGTAACATTTATAAAGTTAATACAAGGGCCTATTATGCCAAATATGATAAACCAAGGACCATACATGTAATTATTTTCCATTTTTAAATGTATAAGGACCAAAAATGTCAAGTTTGAAACTTGAGGGACCAAATATGTAATTTTCCAAAAGTTTACCATAAGGACCAATTTTGTCATTTATGAATAGTGCAAGGTTAATATTTGATAATTTTCACTTTTTAAATTAACCAAGGACTATATTTGACAATTTTCAAAGTTGAGGGACTAAAGTTGTCATTTTGTAAATTTTAAACTTTAAAGGGTTTATTTCGACAACTTTGAATCCTATGGACCTTAAATGACTTTTTACAAGTTTTTGAATTACTGTGGACTAATTTGACAATTTTTGAAACTGGGGACTAAACCGCTAATTTTGCAAATTTGATACGTTTTCACGATTTT
>CM040246.1:55129368-55189368 GCA_022545495.1 Chrysanthemum lavandulifolium
TACTATTTAAAATATTACCCATTTCTCGATCTGGATTTGTATGCGGTTAGAATTACGGTTCATTAAAAGCGTAGCTGTATTGGCGGTTCCGTGAGTGGGCGACAATTAGTGGATCTCATTTTGAAGGACCCAAAAATTAGGAGGTAACTAGCGGAGTTTAGGCGGTGGGAAATATTAAAAAATACTACGGAGTATCACAAAAGATATTGGTATTTTATTAATAGTGAATTAAAAGTAGGAATAAAATCTAGAAACCATAAACAATTTAATCTTAAAAATATTAAAATATATTAGACAAATACTCACGCAAAAGCGACGGTATATAGCGTGAAATAATTATATTTGCGAACTTGCGGTTACGGTGTGACCTTTGATGCAACACTTACGGGTTCGGTTTGTAACTATTGTGAGAAAAAGAAAAAAATCTATGGGCTAGAAAGCGAAAATAATAAGTTTGAAGATGGTTCAATATTAAAACTATTAATTTAAGGATAGATGTTGTTACTATTTTAATCAAGGAATATTAGGTATAACAAATTAGTCACTTTTAAGTTTTTAATTTCAAGAAAAATTATCCATGCTTTATATATATATAGAGATTGGATCATTTAAAAGTTGATCTCAAGAGAAAAGTGAGGAAGTGATCTCAACCGTTAGATCACCCCTCTTCCCTCCTTTTTTATCTCCTAACTCTGAGGGCCATTTTGAAAATTTCTTTATTTTTCAAGGGGTAAACATGGTTTCTTCTTGTATTTTTATTAGTTCACTAATTTCTTTGTTTTTACTCACTTCTTTCGTATGATATGTATCATTAAAGCAGTTTTTTTTATTAAATTTCTTTGTTTTTACTCACTTCTTTAGTATAATATGTAGCATTCAAGCAATTCATTTATTAATAATACTTACAAGTAAAACAAATTACGAAGTTCATGTATCAAGTATGAGCACATAATACAAGGTTTGAAATAAATCAAGAAAGCAGATATCGTGACACCACATAATGTTGCTCTGATAAAAACGACCCAATTCAATCTATTTGGCTCGTAAAAACCGTCATCTTCAAAGTTCATTCCAAACATTGCAGTCACAACAGCAAACACGCTATCCAAAAAAGTAGCAACTGTCTAGAGCAACTCGAACTTGATTAGCTTGTTATGGAGTCACATACATTATTCCTTCCTGAAGCAAGCCCATCGTGTTCAACTTCAATGAACACTGTTTCTGACAATCTCAGCAATGAGATACCTACATGAGAAATTGCAATTCGCAAAGCAAAGTCATTAAATTTACACGACAACATTGTTTCAATTAAAATTGTAAAATACCAAGTCACACCTTGATCATGTTGTTAACACCACTTATGTCTTCATACTCGACAAATACTTAACACACCGATATCACGGATCCATACGAGAACTCATGATCGGTGTCTATTAAGGCTCAAAATACTTGTTATGCAAGATTTTAAATGAACCAACCTTTACGGTTACGATTGCAACACCATATGGCACGATCTTGCCAAACTTCTTGAACTCATCCTTGATCTCGGAAGCAAGTGGATGAGCATTTTCACATAAATGACAACACCTCAACTAGTAAGATCAATATACAAGTAATTAATATTCAATTCCAAAGCATCAAATCCAACTCCTTGAAATATCATTGAAATATTATACCTTTTGTAATAATATAGTACACCAAGTGTTTATAGAAGAAAAATTGGACATAAACAGTTTTAAATATCACGAAATAAAAAGGAACAAATGAAAAGAGAGAAGACAGTAGGCTAACCTAGAGTATCCATGGTAATGTGGTAGTTTCTATAATAATCGGTGATCGGCCGCCTTGAGCATGACTTGGACAATCCCAAAGAGCACATTTGGTCCCAAAACACAGATGGTGGAGGATGACATGTTATCTCGGTAAAATTGTTCCCCATGATCATAATACAAGAAATCAATCCAAGTGTTGTAGTCCGCCCAAAATCTTGAGGCAAATTAAATGAAAATTTATCCATTCCGGTAGTGTCCATTTCTTGTACAATATGCTCCTACAATTGCGACTCATAAGAGATCAACGTTGTATTGTCCAATTAAATCTGAAAGATGCACATTGCGGTCATTAATGAGCAACAAATATACAAGACTACGTAATGTTGTGGTCACTACAACTAAAAATGTGGCAAAATATGCAATAATTAAAGAAATCGGCGTTCAACAAGGTACAATGACAAATGATGGTATTTCATGATACCGATGCACTAATCATAAAATTAACCAAGCAGATGCAGTAAATTATTTTAATATGCTCTTTATGTTACAAACAAATGCTTTATTTATTATATACGATGCACTAATGTTTTATTTCACATACAATAATCAAATAATTCTAATAACATATTCCTTAAATCATTTCATTATGTTATTATTAAACAAAAATATGCCCTTTCATATAACCCTGATGCACTGATAAAACAATTAACCAAACACATACCTTCAATTATTTCAACTATGCTCTATACTTAACAAACAGATTCTCTTTTCACGATACCCTTAAGCATTAATCAAACACACAAAAAACACTCTTTTCATTATTCCTTGATGACCCGATAGAGTCTTAAACCAATGCTCTAATACATTCTTATAACATATGCCTCAATCAAACAAGGCGATGCCTAATACATTCTTAATACGAGATAGCGTAAACAAACAAACAAACACATTGATGCCCCAATACACTCTTAAAGCGGATGCTATTTTTTGCACGACACCTTATGCACTAATCAAACAATCAAACAAACATATGTGATTAGTACAAACCGTCTAAGTTTTATCGCCTGGCCGGCCACTTGTGAATGGCCGACCGTAACAAACTTAAAGCGATCGGAAGCGAATGCAATGAAGTCCGGAGAGTATAGTGTTTCCCGGTCGTTATGTCCCAACGAGCTATGCGAGAATAATCAAACGTGCGATGATCGAGAAGATTTGAGCGGAAAAGTTTTGTGATTGATTTATACTAAAGAAAGAGTATATAAACTACGGGGCTTAAATGCAAATTAAAGAAAGTTAAAAGATAAATTCTATTAAATAAACGCTATCACTATTTTTAAACTAATGTTTTTGATTTTCTTTTATAAAGCGAATTAAAAACTACTGTGACGTAAAAAGAAAATGTGAAATTTAAACAATATAAATCCTAAAAATATGAAAATGACATTTTACAAACCTAATGATAAAAGAAAATTTTAAGAAAAAGAAAATTATTTTATAACTATTTATCTAATTATTATTAATTAAAACTATTTTTACTATTTAATAATAACCTAAAATACAAGAAAATATGAAATAAAGCTAGAAAAATAAAATTATGACTTGGAAAATCTAAAATAACTAAAAGAATTTTCAAAACTATTTTATATTTTCTAATTATTTTGTATTTTCTATGAATTAAAACTATTTAAAACTACTTAAATTGCTTAAAAATACAAATTTAACTAAGAAAATCTGGAAAAATATTTTTTGTCTTTTATATTTATCTTAACTTAAGAAAAATGTAAACTTATTTTTTGAAACTTTTCTTAATTAATTGAATTAAATGCTAATTAAAATGACTTAAAAAGCGATTTAAATGGAGAAAATAGTAAAGCAGTGCTAGAAAAATATGAAAAATTCAGGAAAACTCTAAAATAATATTGTGAATCTAGAAAAAATAGAAAAACAGTAGGTTGTGTGTAAGAATATGGAACTGTAGTGAAAGTGCTTAAGTAATAAGCACTCCAAATAAGCCAAAAGCCACAACAAGCTACCAACTGATTACAGAAGCTGTGATAAGCTAAAACTACCCAAAATGAACTAAATACAACAAGTCTTGATCTCTGAAATCCAAACTACCAAGATTTGATGCTTAGAAAACCAAGTGCTTAAAAACAGTTTAAGTCACCACTTTGCAGCCTAAGAATCAGCTACCAAATAAGCTGGAAATCAAAGAACAGAAGTTGGATCATGTACTAGACCTGGCTAGCTATCTATAAGCCAAAGACAAGATCAAGAGAAGCTCAATTGAGCTCTGTGCAAGAAAGCGCACAAAGCGCACAATACTGTGCGATCTCGATCCTCGTCTTGAGAACCTTTTCCCTTTTGACATGCTCATTTGGAGCTTTAGAAAATTACTAAAAATCAATGAAAATCCTAATAAGAAACTAGACCTAGAGAACTTATAAAACCCGAGTTTCATTTGATTTGGTCCAAGAATGACTTAATGAAAAATCACCTAGTTAGGCTAAAAGCTGGATTGTCGATTTGACTTTTTAATAAAAATGAAAAGTTGACTTATTTGAACTTTGCAATGATTTAAGGACTGAAATTGATGTATTATACTTGAAATAAACTTAATGCAAGTTATATCTATGTATTACAAACACAAAACAAGATTTTGATCTTGCAAAATTCCAACATTTGAAGTTAAAACAGGTTTAATATAATTTTGACTTTTGGTGACTATTGATACAATATGAGGACTGAATTAAGTGCCAAGGACCCCAAGTGAGACTGACTCACATGAATTTAGCTCTATAGCAAGTCTCACACATAGATTTGTTCACTGAACCAAACACTGCTTTCACAACTGTTGTGTAAATTAAAGTGAGCTAATCATTGAACTAGCATATATAATTTATTAAACTGAGTTAACTACTCTAATTACCACTAAATAAACAAGTAAACACTAATCCTAAACACAGATACATATTATGCAGGTTATGAAGATTTAAAACAGTTAAATGGAAAAAAGATTGAAACTTAACTTGAAGACCAGCTATTGAGAAGCTTAAGCAAAACCAAACAACCACTATTCTAAATCAAACCCAATCCAAAACAGTACTGCATCACCCCAATACCATAACCAAGTCTGCTTAATCCAAATTTTCTTCTCTGTTGACTTTTATTGACCACATACCAAACTTGCTTAAAAATGAATTCCAAGCTTATCAAAAGCTATATGAAGCTTAAGTAAACCTGGTTGAGCTTAAAAATAAGCTAATGGAAGCTTAAATGTAAGAGTTTGAAATTAAACTTTTCAACAGTGAACATCAAAATATGAAATTTAAGTTAAACCTTGAATTAAGACTTGAAATGAAGTAAAATGACTAAATAGCTTAGTTTGAATACAATAAAAGCTTAAGATTACATTTTAAACTACTAATTGAGAGAATTTAAGAAAAAACGACATACAATGAATATTAAAACTAACTACGCCTTTCTCTCTCTCCTCTTTCTTCTTTTTATATGCAAAAGGCTTCGCGTGTCCTTACGAGCACATCCACCACTTTTGTGAGCCAATGGATGAGTTAGGCTTATATTGGCCGTTTATGATTTTAGCGGGAAAAGCATTTTTGACCTCTGTGGACTCTGGCGCAACTAGGGGGTGGATAGGTGTGATGATGAGGAGGTTGAGGGGATAAGGGTTGCGGGATAAGGGTGATAGGAAAGGGTTTTGCGAGGATTGGTCAGTGGAGAAGAAAGTAGGCAGTGGGAGGAAAAGTGTTTGGGTTGGTTGGATTTGACCAGGGGTCCAAAAGGGTTTTGGCGGGGGTCACAATTGATATGGCGGGGGTAGTGTGTTTGACAAGGCCAAGGCTTATTAATGACAAGGCTTATTTGCATTACGAAATCTTGAAGGACCATTTCGCCATTTTCCAAAGTTCACAAGGGATCAAAATTGACAAGCTTCCATAGTACAAGGACTAGTTTTGACATTTTCAAATTTCAAGGACCAAACTTGACATTTTGAAAGTTGAGGGACCTTTACGCCATTTAACAAAAGATTTATTCAAGGACCATTTTGACAACTTAGAATATTTCAGGACCTTGAATAACATTTTTCTATATTTTGTTTTACCGAGGGACTGTTTTTGACAACTTTTGAAACTTGGGGACTAAAGCGCCAATTATGCAAACTTGATACGTTTTCACAAGATTTTGATATTTTTGCATTTAAAACACATAAAACACTTATTTGTGATATTTTATCATTTTGATGCATTTACGAGTGTTTTCGGATGTTTTGCGGTTTAAATGGTACAAAATGATGAGTATTTGACACTCATCAATCCCCACACTAAGATATTGCTAGTCCCTAGCAATGTTTTGAAAAAATTAATGGTTCAATCTCTTTACCAAAAGCCATTACTTACGGAGTAGCCAAATGTTTGAGTTCAAGTAAGAACTTTGGTACAAATAACAAATGATTTTGAGCAAATCATCGACTTTCAATGGTTTGATTTGTCTTTACGAGCCGTTTGCTTCGGACTAATAACTCTTAGATAAATTATCAATATTATCTTTGGTGAGTCGATTACCAATTATGGTTTTTCAACTGCCTTTACCACAAGCCATAAACTTGCGGGCTAGCCAACTCTTTACTTTTAAGGATATGGTGAGCTGAATACCATACAATTTTGGGCAAATTGCAAGCCGTCAACGGATTTGAGATATCTTTACCAAGAGCCGTTTGCTCCTGGATTAGCCAATCCTTATGTGGGTTAGACATGGTGGACTGATTACCATTTGTTGTGTTTAGTACATAGTACTTCCACTAAAAAAAATTTTAAATTTGGCCATTTTGGGGAAAAGGGACTAAAGGGTACATTTATAATCAAATTAGCGAATTTCCCCCACTTAGAAATGAATATTGTCCTCAATATTCAAAGTACCAACTATTATGCGAAACTTAGAACGTAAAAGATAACATTACTAGCTAAGTGTAGAAACACAACAATTATTCTCTTTTTTTAATATTTACAATTTTCATTCATTTTTAGATCTATATCTGACATGTGGGGCATCTCCCCACACTAGAGTGGTACACACGGGTGAAAACCCATGTTTAACTCACTTTTTTGATTAAGTCGCTAACTTGACTCGACCCAATTAATTTGTTCATGGGGAAGTAAGTGGAAGAGACAATCTCCATGGGACTTTCATTCAAGATGTTTGGATAAACATTGAAGTACGTGAAAGTTCCACACCGATGAGATATACACAGAACCGGCTCACAAATGATAAATGAAAATGCCGGGATCAAAGATAATGTCTTCATTCGAAGGAGTGAAGAACAGGAGAAGCCACGGATATATGAAGAAAAGAAAGAAAATCATGATAAAAATCATGACTAACTCTTCATCCTCGATAGGAGAATTCATAGTTTCATGAATCTCCTCGGTGAAGCTCACTTGATCAAGACATATTATGAGTGTGTCTAGATCAAGTAGAAATTATCATACTCCGGCGGAGATATGATATGAGTAAGTTCACGGAGAACTCCTCGAAGGTGAATGAATCATATTCGAATTGATATGAGTGGGTTCACTTGGTGAACTCCTCCAATGTAAATGATTCATAATCGGGAGAGAATTATGAAAATGAGAAGTGGTATTACCACTAATTTTCTCTCCCATCTTATCAAAGCAGAGGCTTCCATTTCGGAATAGAATCATCGGAAAAAATGTCACTATCCTTTATGGGGATAGGAGATGAAATGGGTTTTCTTTGAAAGCCTCGATTTTAGAAATGAGAAGACCGACATTCAATAATGTTGCTCGAAGAGCTTCATCTTTGATTTCGATGTCGATAACTTCATCATTCTCTTCTTCTAAGTGACTAGCTCGGAAGGTAATTCCTCCATATAACGATGTCTCCACAAGATAGCGAATCGTCATCATTAGAATCGGAGCACATCTCAACATGATTACTTGGAAAGACAAGAGGAGGAGGATATCACACACATGATCGATAATTCCCAGTGACTCTCTTGGGATTGGGACAAGGTCCTCAACACTAGACTTTATGAATTCGTCCGATTCCTTTTCGAGAACAGTGTCAAGATACTCGTCCCCATGTTCGAGAGAGTGAGTGGGAGCTTGGTGTGATAGCGGTTGTTTGAGAATGAATCTCAGCTTTGGGATATCAAGCGGTGAGGAGTTGAGAAGGACTAGCATACATATGTTTATACTTTCCATTTGTTCTTACGCTAGTAATTCCATCATAGTCTTTTCTCCACGATTTTTCATGGAAGAATTTCAACCGATGAACTTGATGAATCTTTATAAAATTGAAGGATATCAAGTGTATCCTCATCATCACTGTCATCGGGAATAAAAGCGGAATCGAGAGCTAGATTTGGTGCTTTTTTTTTGCAATTGATTCCTAATAGATTTTTCAAAGGCAATTTGGGAATTTAATTTAGCGACCCTTTCTTGACTAACAAAACTTCCATGGATTTCTCATTTGGATTATCTTGGGGATGTTTACATTCCTTGAATCTTCACTAAATCCAAAAGATCAAGGAGAAGATTTTGAGGAAGTGGTTCAGTGAGGTGGTGCACGATTCACTTGGTCTTGTAGAGGTTGGTCATGATATCTGAAGAGTCGTAATTGTTACAAGGAAATGGATTCCTTGTTTGACAATCGAGCTACGGTGTGGACCTCACAATACTACAACAATAAAAGCGATGTGGTGTGAGTCATATTTGTGGTAGTCATAATTGTTATCGGGAACCCGCTCAAAGACAAGCGTGTTTCCGATTGACAATCAGAACTGGGTGTGAACCACCACAGTACTCACAACGATAAAAGCTACTTGAGTATCACGGTGTGGTAGCGATGGAATAAATCGGTTGTTTATGGTAGGAATAGGGATCACGGTTATAGACAGACCCGTTTCGATTCCACCATACTACAAGCTGGGGCAGTGCCACCATTATAAGGACCACCACACCATTGACAACCAAGAGGGTGAGGATAAGACATAGAAAGAATCAAAGGTTTACGGAGGGTTGGGATGAAGAATCAAAAATGTGAGAGGGTAAAGATGGATATTTTGGGTTTTGGATAAACATTTTGTAAAATAGGAAAGAAAATCTTTTGGGTTTTGATTTTTAAGATGTTTTGGATTTTTATAAGAAAATATAAACACATACAGATGGTATGAACAATGGTGAGTATTCAAATCACAAATCGCTAAGCGTAAGACTATTAGCCTTGCTCCCGGTGGCGTAAAATTTGATTCGTGCCAAACCGTCAAGTTTTATCACATGGCCCGCCACTTGTGAATGGCCGACCGTAACAAACTTAAGCAGTCTGGAAGCGAATGCAATGAAGTCCGGAGAGTATAGTGTTTCCCAGTCGTTATGTCCCACGAGCTATGCGAGAATAATCAAACGTGCGATGATCGAGAAGATTTGAGCGGAAAAGTTTTGTGATTGATTTATACTAAAGAAAGAGTATATAAACTACAGGGGCTTAAATGCAAATTAAAGAAAGTTAAAAGATAAATTCTATTAAATAAACGCTATCACTATTTTTAAACTAATGTTTTGATTTTCTTTTATAAAGCGAATTAAAAACTACTGTGACGTACAAAAGAAAATGTGAAATTTAAACAATATAAATCCTAAAAATATGAAAATGACATTTTACAAACCTAATGATAAAGAAAATTTTAAGAAAAAGAAAATTATTTTATAACTATTTATCTAATTATTATTAATTAAAACTATTTTTACTATTTAATAATAACCTAAAATACAAGAAAATATGAAATAAAGCTAGAAAAATAAAATTATGACTTGGAAAAATCTAAAATAACTAAAAGAATTTTCAAAACTATTTTATATTTTTCTAATTATTTTGTATTTTCTATGAATTAAAACTATTTACTAACTACTTAAATTGCTTAAAAATACAAATTTAACTAAGAAAATCTGGAAAAATATTTTTTGTCTTTTATATTTATCTTAACTTAAGAAAAATGAAAACTTATTTTTGAAACTTTTCTTAATTAATTGAATTAAATGCTAATTAAAATGACTTAAAAGCGATTTAAATGGAGAAAATAGTAAGCAGTGCTAGAAAAATATGAAAATTCAGGAAAACTCTAAAATAATATTGTGAATCTAGGAAAATAGAAAAACAGTAGGTTGTGTGTAAGAATATGGGCTGTAGTGAAAGTGCTTAAGTAATAAGCACTCCAAATAAGCCAAAAGCCACAACAAGCTACCTGGCCGATTCTGGTTGTGATAAGCTAAAACTACCCAAAATGAACTAAATACAACAAGTCTTGATCTCTGAAATCCAAACTACCAAGATTTGATGCTTAGAAAACCAAGTGCTTAAAAAGCAGTTTAAGTCGCCACTGCGACCTAAGAATCGGCTACCAAATAAAATGGAAATCAAAGAACGAAGTTGGATCATGTACTAGACCTGGCTAGCTATCTATAAGCCAAAGACAAGATCAAGAGAAGCTCAATTGAGCTCTGTGCAAGGGCTGCACAAACTGCACAATACCTGTGCAGTCTCAGTCCCTGTGCACAGGGCACTTTTGCCCTTTTTGACAAGCTCATTTGGAGCTTTAGAAAAATTACTAAAAATCAATGAAAATCCTAATAAGAAACTAGACCTAGAGAACTTATAAAACCCAGAGTTTCATTTGATTTGGTCCAAGAATGACTTAATGAAAAATCACCCTAGTTAGGCTAAAAACTGGATTGTGCAATTTGACTTTTTTAATAAAAATGAAAAGTTGACTTATTTGAACTTTGCAACAGATTTAAGGACTGAAATTGATGTATTATACTGAAATAAACTTAATGCAAGTTATATCTATGTATTACAAACACAAAACAAGATTTTGATCTTGCAAAATTCCAACAGATTTGAAGTTAAAACATGTTTAATATAATTTTGACTTTTGGTGACTATTGATACAATATGAGGGTGAATTAAGTGCCAAGGACCCAAGTGAGGTGACTCATGAATTTAGCTCTATAGCAAGTCTCACTGATTTGTTCTTTGAACCAAACAACGCTTTCCTGTTGTTGTGTAAATTAAAGTGAGCTAATCATTGAACTAGCATATATAATTTATTAAAGCGGGTTAACTACTCTAATTATCACTAAATAAACAAGTAAACACTAATCCTAAACACGGATACATATTATGCGAGTTATGAAGATTTAAAGCAGTTAAATGGAAAAAGATTGAAACTTAACTTGAAGACTAGCTATTGAGGAGCTTAAGCAAAACCAAACAACCACTATTCTAAATCAAACCCAATCCAAAGCAGATCTTGCATCACCCCGATACCATAACCAAGTCTGCTTAATCCAAATTTTCTTCTCTGTTGACTTTTATTGACCACATACCAAACTTGCTTAAAAATGAATTCAAAGCATCAAAAGCTATATGAAGCTTAAGTAAACACGGTTGAGCTTAAAATAAGCTAATGGAAGCTTAAATGTGAGAGTTTGAAATTAAACTTTTCAACGATGAACATCAAAATATGAAATTTAAGTTAAACCTTGAATTAAGACTTGAAATGAAGTAAAATGACTAAATAGCTTAGTTTGAATACAATAAAAGCTTAAGATTACATTTTAAACTACTAATTGAGAGAATTTAAGAAAAAACGACATACAATGAATATTAAAAACTAACTACTACCTTCTCTCTTCTCCTCTTTCTTCTTTTTTATATGCAAAAGGCTTCCACGTGTCTTACGAGCACATCCCACCACTTTTGTGAGCCAATGGATGAGTTAGGCTTATATTGGCGTTTATGATTGTTGGCGGGAAAAGCATTTTGACCTCTGTGGACTCGAAGCGCAACTAGGGGTGGATAGGTGTGATGATGAGGAGGTTGAGGGATAAGGGTTGCGAGGATAAGGGTGATAGGAAAGGGTTTTCGAGGATTGATCAAGTGGAGAAGAAAGTAGGCAGTGGGAGGGAAAAGTGTTTGGGTTGGTGGATTTGACCGGGGGTCCAAAAAGGGTTTTAGCGGGGGGTCACAATTGATATGGCGGGGGTCGTAGTGTGTTTGACAAGGCGAGAGCTTATTAATGACAAGGGCTTATTTGCAATTACGAAATCTTGAAGGACCATTTACGCCATTTTCCAAAGTTCACACAAGGGATCAAAATTGACAAGCTTAGTAGTACAAGGACTAGTTTGACATTTTCAAATTTCCAAGGACCAAACTTGACATTTTGAAAGTTGAGGACCTTTTACGCCATTTAACAAAAGATTTATTCAAGGACCATTTTGACAACTTAGAATATTTGGGGACCTTGAATAACATTTTCTATATTTTGTTTTACGAGGGACTGTTTTGACAACTTTTGAAACTTGGGGACTAAAGCGCCAATTATGCAAACTTGATCGTTTTCACAGATTTTGATATTTTGCATTTAAAACACATAAAACACTTATTTGTGATATTTTTATCATTTGATGCATTTACGAGTGTTTTCGGATATTTTGCAGTTTAAATGGTACAAAATGATGAGTATTTAGACACTCATCAATATGCGAAATAATTTCATTATGCCGTAAATGGATGCACTAATATCTACTTTTTCGATGCACTAATCATACTCATAGATGCCTTACATGTATATATACCTTTTAGACCCATACCCAATAATTACCTTTTGACTCTATCCGTTTTGACTGTTACCTGACCCCATGACACCATTCATCTTCCTTTTACTATTAATATATAAGGGTTATGGCAAAATTGAAGTATGAAGAACACGTATATAAAAATAGCTTACCGATAAATATTGCATACTTGCCAACATTGGGGTGGTGATAAAAGTATAGTTGGAAGCAAGCGAGTCTCTACTTTCTTTGAAGTAAAGCGGTATTCAGGTCTCAAACTTTTCCCCAGATAAGCGGGAGCTCTCGACATTATCACGAGAGTATTTCCTACGTCATCTTGTGTCGGAACTGTAGAGCACCAACTTCTATTTTCAAACTTATAATACTTGAATGCGTGAATGTAAAAAGGTTGTTCCATTACCACCTTCGGGTAAGCATTTATGAGCAAGCAGTGATCCTAACAATTAAAAAGAATATTAGCATGCTAGAATAATTTTTTCCCCTAATTTAAAAGATCCAGAAAAGTCAAATGCATTGCATATGTTCACCTTTAGTGAACTGTGAAATATCAATACGTGCACTTTTGATGAAGTGGTGGATCACATTTCTTTGTATAAGACTATTTATACAAATGTTGCTATAGAACCAAATGAAATGCCCAATATTGCAGTTAAAGTAACACCACTCGCAAAACCAATCTGCCAAACATGTTTATGATTTTTTTTACTGATAACTAAAGTCAGAAAAGGAAGCACAATACATACACGTTGATGCCTTAATTTGTCCAATGATGCACTAATCATACTCCCTGATTCCCTAATTTGCCCAGTGATGCACTAAAAATAAAACGAATGTCCTATTATAACTAACGATGCACTAAAAATAAAAATGGATGCAGTAAACATACACACTCATGCATTAATATGTCTAACGATGCACTAATCTTATTAAATGATACCTTAATATGTCATATGATTCAACAAAAATACAAATTATGAATTGTTTACACATTGATGCCCTAAAATGTCAAATATTTCAAATATACTCTAACTAATCAGTGAATACCAACTATTTATGTTCAACTTCCAAAATCATAGCAGATGCCCTAACTTTACACAAATTCACAATAATACTAATTATGATATAATTTACCCTATAATGCACAAAATAACATAGAAATTTTAGTGAATCTGTTTTATGTCGTATAGATAAATAATAAAGAAAAGCTAAAAATGAGCTAAATGAAATTTACATATAACCTGAATAAGAAGATTCGTTTGAGTGAATCTGTGTTATTTGAATAAGCTGGCAATTCCGCTGATGACTTAATATGTTTACGGCGGTGTGATGGTGGTGGAGTGAATATTGACGCGGTGGTTGCACGACGGAAGATGGTGGCAACGGTGGTGGTGGTAACGGTGCATATGGAGTAGCTCATCTCCAGGTTTCTGTGACTGAAAGCAAGAAACATACATCAGGTTAATAATCAGCTTAAAAAATAACTTTTATGTAGATTTTAGCATATTAGCATGTAAATAAGTTATTGAATTATCCACATGACAAGCCTAGTAATTTGGTACTATCCAAGATGAACACTGGCATACAAATGAAGAATCTAATGAGAATGTAGTGGGGAATATTGAACATATAACTAAAAATGAAGAATTTGTTGAACCTACTGAGATCTTAAGCATAAAGAAGAGGAGAAAACATATGAACCGAGGATAGAAGTGATTGGCATTTGCACCCCTTTAGGTGGTGTTTTTCTTGTGAAAAGAAGCAAACTGATAAGACACAAATCCTATTCAAGTTATTGCTTATAGTATCAGATATGATGAAACTGATATGAAATAATCTAGCTACTTCAATCTTATGTAAATTTATGTTCGCCGCATAAACAACAGAGAAACATGTACATACATACCTGATAAATGAAGTATACCAGCAATGTATAATACATATGCACTAAGACATTTGAAAACAGATGCAATAATGTATAATATAGTTGCAGTAATGTATAATACAGATGCAGTAGATCTAAGTACAGATGCACTAATGTATAATTCAGATGCAGTAAGATCAAAGTAGTTTGAGGAATCCATTTTCTGCTTCAACGTAAAGCAATCATGTGAAATTTAATTTGCATGGAACCAAAATCTAATCACTTCATTCATTTCAAACATAAGAATAAAAAAAAATGTTCACTTTCCATCATAAACAACATATCCAGCATGAATGACTTAAACGAGATATCCAACCTAGATTTCCTTATGCCAATAATCCTAAGTCCTAACACTATGCTTCCTAAAATACTGTGGTTATAAATTCCATGATGCTCCCAAGTATAGGAGAACTTTTTTCCTGGTAAGTCACTGATTTCTAACGTCTAACCCAACTAGGAATAAGGGCAATTTAAAGTACCTTATGAACTTATCAACTTGAGCTCATAGTTTTTCCAAGTTTAAATAAGCTTGTAACACAACAAAACAAGCAAATCTAAACACCTTCTAAGCTTGTAACATATCAACTTGATGCCCTAACGTTTTTATCGATGCACTAAACATAAAAAAGATGCCCAGTAGATTCAACGATGCACTAAACATACAAATGGATGCCCTACTATGACCAACGATGCATTAAAGTTACAAACTGATGCACTAAGTTGATACACTGATGCCTTAATATGTTTAACAATGCACTAATCATAATCATTGATGCCCTACCCATACTCGCTGATGCTCTAATATGTTCAAGGATGCACTAAACATAATTTTCACAATGATGAATGATTCGTGTGTAGCAAAGGGCAGTTTTAAAATTTTGTTTTCCCGATTAAGAATCAATCACTACTTGAGGACAAGTAATAATCAATCTTTCGGAGTCGTATTCCATGGCGAGATATGAATTGAGATTTGTGTTATTGTCTTTTGTTTGATGCTTGATTATCGAATATTTGGTTTTGGATTTTTGAAAAGATTTTAAAAACTATTTTATGCTAATTAAAATTAAATAACAACTAATGACAAAATAAAATTAAGCTAAAATATGATAGTAAAAGCTATGCTTGTCAAGTGAGGTGAAAAGGTAAATAAGTGTGAACAGTCTATTAAGCTCTTGTAATTAATACCCGTCGAAATAAAATTATTTTCTCACAACGTTGGCTTATATTGAAAATAATCATTTTTCTCTTGGTAATAATCACTAGATTTAAATAATCAATAATTCCAACGGCTTTTGCCCGTTAAAACAATCAACTAATTATATCTAAAAATAATCCGGAAATTATTAATCAATAACCTTCGATACCCGTTTAAAAAACTATTTTCTAACAACGTTGGTTTATTTTGAAAACAATTCTTTATCAAGATAAAATTACTAGATTTAATTAATTACCCTAACGGCTTTTGCCCGTCAAAACAACCAATTTCAATCCAAGTAACCGAAGATTATTAATCAACAATTTCTAAGTTTCACACTTTATTCACAAATCACCATCACTTAACAAACATATAAAAATCTACTCGCTACACAGAACTACTAAACAAACAATAATAATCTCAATAACAATAACCATATTAAACTAATAAACTAAGAGTAAAAGGGATAAGAAAATAAAACCCGATCTAAGAGATGAGACGAAAATAATAAACCACCCGATTTTATAAACTTATCAAACCACAAAGTTTATTTCTTTATTAGCTTTTATATTACCAAATAGCTAATAAAGCTTGTGACTTTAATAACTAATTAGTTTTCTAAAAGCTAGTAATGCTCTAAACTTTAGTGATAAGCAAGCTTATAAAACCCTTAAGCTCCTCGCCTTAGGTATGAATGAAAGCAAGCTTAAAAATCACAACTTCATTAAGATTAAGCAATAATACGAACCATCTAAGCTATGGAAAAGCTTATTGGTTACGAACGACTACAAAAGATTAAAACTTTTTGGGTTTTTATAGAGTATTTTGCAAAATAAAGATTAGATCTATGTTTATAAAAGGTTTTAAACAAAGTAGTAAAAGAGAGCTTATAAAATAAGCTAGATCTAAATAAGACACAATAAGCTAATAAGCTAACATGACTTATTAGATAAGAAAAGTAAAAGAAAATAAAGAAAGAGGAGAGTAGAAATAAGCTTCAAATAACTTCAGATAAATTTATCATCTTCATTAAAAAAATAAGCTAAAAAGTTGATTAACATAAGTTCTTGAAATAAGCTAAAACAATAAGCTACTAAAACTATTATACTACTCCTACACTCTAAAAAATAAAACTAAAACTGTATGTGTATATTGATTTCTATGATCATCTGGTGCATATTTTATAGCACTCCATCAATCTTCTCGACGCTTCCTCATAAAATATCTTCGTTTAACAAGTATGCGAGGACACGTGTCATTGTGAGTTTGGCTGAGACTAAAATGGTGCTGCCAGTGATAGAGAATCAGAAACCCTCACGCGCCCCTTGGATTTAATGAAACCGCGCGATCGTGGGATTGTACACTTGGGCGATGGGAAAATTTGAGCTACACAATCAATTTCATATTCAGTGATTAATTACTATATATACTATACATCTAGACGTGTGTGAACACATTAAATGCTAAGTTTACTGAGTTGGCAAAATAACCCCGAGGTTTAAGTGTCGTCTACGTAGTAAGTCCAAGTTGGCAAAAATAGTCTCTAAGGTTTAAGTGTCACGTCTTGCAAAGTAAGTCCTTTTGAGTAATTTGGCATAAATAAACTCCTATACAAACTCTTGGGACCGTCTACAAAAGCAATTTCATATTCAGTGTTTAATATTGCACTATCAATCATCACTGGGCCATTTATTTCATTGGGCCATCAGCTTGCGTTTTTGGGTTGCTTTTTCGTGGCCTTCATGGCTGTTGGCTGCTGCGTGGACTAGGCCTGCATTGGATCTTGGACTGGACTCTCGCTGGGCAGCAGCTTGTGGCATAGGGCCTCGCATATCTGGACTGGATTGGCAGCTGGGGTTGATGTAATATATAGCAAAAATTAAATGCCACTAGTAGGAGTTGAACTTTGACCTCTTGCTTAGCAAACATGCCCCCAACTAGGGGTGTCAAAAATCCTGACCCGACCCGGACCCGAACCCGAACCCGAACCCGAATAAGGATACTCGGGTCGGGTTACTCGGGTCCAACATCTAACTCGGGTCAATGGGGTCAACCCGTTTAACCCGAGTACGAACTAGGGTCGGGTATCGGGTTCAATTTACCTTGCTTATTCGGGTTCGGGTCGACCCGACTAACACGAGTTAATTTTTTTTTTTAATAACTTTTCTCAATCTAATTTGAAGGCCTAAGTTAGTCCATCGTTCATGTAGTAATCATGGCCATTTTATAACTTTTCTCAATCTAGTGTGAATCATCAAAATAGAAGTAAATTAGTTTACAGAAATCAAAATGGAAATAAATTAGTTTACAGAACTCGAAACAGATACAATATCATATACAAGAACAAAATCTATGACGTATATTGTAACAAACAATGCTTACACATATATATCACTGATCTTAAAAAATACTAGTTTTGGCCACTTCCGAACCACACTAACAATACCACTCTGTAATAATTAATATAAATAAATGTAAACTCCTCAAATGAAAAAAATAACGCATTCTTAGCACTCATGGTATCAAATTTCTAGTTATGGTTATAATTAGGCTAGTTGGCGTATCTCATATGTATTTTAACTACTAAATTAAAAAAAATCAAATTATGTGATTTTGTAAATGGTACAGACCCGAACCCGAGTTGACCCGACCCGACCCGATTTGACCCGAACCCGACTAACCCGACCTCAAATAGGGTCGGGTTCGGGTATATTATTTTTAGCGTCTACCCGACTTGGACCCGACCCGTTTGACCCGAACCCGACCAACTCGACCCGAATAACACCCCTACCCCAAACAACTAGACCAAGAGCCTTTTTGTGTTAACTCTTGCATTTAATTTTACCTTAACCTCATTTAATTGATCAAAATTTTGAGCCATTATCTTTAAAAAACAATTTTCGTTCAAACTCCGTTTGATCTTTCAATTTTTCTTCTCTTCCTTAATGCTCCAAATAAAATAACCACTTGACTCGATATTCCGTGCTCTTTCCAGTGGTGTGCTCGGGGAATTTTTACGACTTCGTTTGAACCTCGAAAAACGCAAAAACATCGTTGAAACTCATCTGAAAGTCACCGTTTTTGCTTTGTTTTCAAACCCTTGTACCTGCAAGACATAATAACACATATACAACATATTTGCAATATAATTTGACATAATTCATGGTTATTAGTCCGATTTGGCATGAGTTTTAGATATAAAATGATGTGTATTTTAGCACACATCAATGCACTAAACATACAAACATATGCTATTTTATGAAACACTGATGCGCTAATCAAACAAAGAAGCGCTCTAATCATACTCTATAGATGTCGTAATTTATCACATGATCCTTTAATCATTCACACTTGAAGCACTAACATTTTTTGAGATGCTCTAATCATAAACATATGATTCTAACAATAATATAAATTATGATTTGTTTACACATTGATGCCCTAAAACATTAAATAATTCAAAGATATTCTAAAATCATTACATGTGCCCTAATTTTTCAACAAATTCACAATAATTTATGTCCTAAAGAAGACTAAAAATCTTAAAATGATACGAATAACACAATAATAAGAAGAATAAAAATGCTGCACGAATAAGCTGCGTAAAGCGGATAACCGAATAACATAGTGATTTGAGTGCGATTCCACTTGATAACGAGTATTTTTATCTGTTTAATCGGTTTTATTGTGTTTTGATCATTTATTGTGTTTCGATCGACTTTTTATGTGTTTTCGTGAATGGGTTTTGATTTTGATTAGTGTGTGTTTTGGTGGTATGTATTTGATCTAGTGTGTGTTATTTTGTTCGGTGTTTTTGTGATATGAAAATGATGGGTTGATTGATGATTATCCCTATTAGTTTATGACTTTTAAATTTTACCTTGAAGTTTGCGACGTTTGCAAAATCTACCCACAACTTTTTCTCACTTTTTCTCTAATTACACTTTTCTCTAGAACGGACCTATATATATATATATATATATATATATATATATATATATATATATATATATATATATATATATATATATATATATATATATATATATATACATACTAGTTTTGAAGCCCGCCCATGACTTATAATTATTTGTTTGTTGTTTTTTGTTAACTGAAATACATTTTTTATAATTGTCAAACAATATTATAAAACAATTGTTTCTTTTGGTTTTAGTTTTTTTTTTTTGTTTAGAATTATAAATAATTGTATGGTTTGCGTGGATGTAAATTATAAAAACATACAAATTATAAGTAACTAAGTTTAGTGTAATACATATAAAAGATAATGAAACATCAACATCATGACTAAGCCAATTCCTCAAAGTTTTGATCTAAAAATGTAATATAGTTAGCATCTTTTTATAGTGACACTATACATTGGCCAAAAAGCAGTTATAAAACTAACTTTGTCTGATCGACTTTGTCCTTTGGGTTCTCGAAAAAGGCAGATAAGAAATAATGAAGTTATAAAAAGTAAAAACATGTTGTGGAAAAAAAGTTACATTGAGATAAAGTTTTTACTTCTACTTTACTTTTAGCGTTAACCTTACGTGATTCAAGCATTTTCCGTCTTGTGTAGTTGCTTGAGTTCGAGCTTATTGTAATACGGGAATTGTACTATCGACAACGCTCGCCAAACCTTGTTAACTTTTTCGATTCCCCTTGGACAATATAAAAATTCATCTTGAGTCATCACTCTTTAATATATTTATATGTTTATGCATATAGATTCACGCTATGAAAATCCTAGATTTATCACTCCTTCTAAAACGTTGGTATTTGCCTGTTTGTATCATAAAGTGAACCACCAATGCTCTACATGGGCACTGAAATATGCAAGTTCAGACGCCTAATCAAAAGTCAAATGTGGCATAGTTTTTGCAACCTTGTGTATATTTGGTCTTTTGCGTTTGGCTTGTCGACTATCACTATACTCTTATAGCCTGTTGTATGTCTCAAAAAATATGGTGGCTGCGGTCAATCCACTATAGCAAACACGATCTGGTATATATAGTCCTGCATGTTTATTACTTATTCCGTCACTGGCCGACTCCGTGGTTGTTGCGGGTGTGTGGTACGCTTTATTTCTACCATCGTAAGTATCTTTCTTGGTGGTTGCACACTCAAATTGGAAATTATTTAAAGCCTGCAATTCAAATCAAATAATAACCGTAGTTTGATAACATGGGCTTTCTGTCAGTCCAAATTTATCAACCATGACCATTTAACATGACAAAATGAGCGGGTTAAACGGGTCTGGTCAGAACCGAACACTATTTCGGCCATTAATGTCACATTTTGTTTTAATGACTACTTATTTAGTTTCTGAAATAAGTTTCACAACCCTAAAATAGGAGAGAGAAATTTAAGGGGAAATGAATTTATTTTTGTAGATGCATCTGAAATGTGTGGTTGTGGTTTCTTCTTATCCTTCTCATTTTAATTATTCTTCTTATTTGATCTTAACTACTCTCTTAAGGACAATAACCCAATTATTGCTATTTTGTACTGCTTATTCAATCAACAAAATATTTTGCACTCAAGAAGAGTGTACGTATGGCATGAGAAATTCATGATTCTATATATGGGGAAAAAGGACAAAGGAGACCTTCGAAAATTAAGGTTCCAAGTTGAATATTCAAGATTCCAAGTTGTAGTTAACTATTGTTATTTGACCCATTTCAGATTAAATGTTACCAAATTAACCCATTCATAAGTGAATGGGGCAAAAATGCCCACTTTAACTTTATCGTAGGTTCCAACTTTAAACATCACCTTATATTTCAATTAGTACCCTTTTCCGTATCCATGTATAGTTACTTGTAAGTTGTTGTTATTTAGTTTTAGTTATGTTTTGTTTTGTAAGTTGTGGCAATTTGAAAATGGTTTTATTTAGTTCTTTAATTTTTGCAAAACTGCATATTTTGCCAGGAGCCTGTTAATATATCTGTTAGAATATGATCTATAGTTACTAAAAATAAATGTTACATAAAGACCAATCTTACCATAAGTCGTATGAAGGCTTGGATTATGTCATTATGAATGAAGTTGCATCCGATTCAATTGTTTCTGGATATCTGCAAGTTTTAATATGTCGCTCACTGCAAATATCATAATTGTGATTGCTTCCTTCAGGTTAATAGGACAAGTTAAAAAAACTATAGGTACTATTCAAAAATGAAAAGTCAACTTACTTTTGGGATTCAATAATGGGAGAGCATGCTACAATAAGTTCACAATATATCAATACAATAAAACTACGTATAAATCAAAACAACAAAAACGTACGCTTTAACACATATTCTTGACAGAGTCGTAAGTAAATAAATTAACCTTAAATATGGCATGGCATGCATCATAAGTCAATATAAGTTTTCTTCCAAATATTTCATATTTAACATGTGTACGCATCCCAGTTCATCAAAATTGCATGGTTGTTGCATCCTATAGAAAATACTGAAAATATTTTATTAAATAATCATAAAAATAACAATTGAAAACTCATCAACCTTTTTGATGGCACGGGTAACATAAGTGTTGCTAATCTTAGATCACCAGGTTTCACTTCTCCATGATTTCCATTGACAAATATGTTGTTACATTAGTCTCTATGAATAATAGGTAGCTCTTGACTCTGGAGATAAGTCAAGCCTCGGAGGGTTTGCCTCGCCCAATTCTTGATAGCCTTCAAATCTACACTCTTATGCTTCTTGCGGTATCTAAAAACATATGTACCCACAGTTTAGAATGCAAATGAAAGCCTTATATTATAAGCACATGAAGCTAATACAACCATACTTCCCAAGCTTTGGGAAAATAGAAGTTTAATTAATCATTTATGGAAACAAACATGTGAATAAAAGTGAATATCATCAAAATAGCTATAAAGCATCTCATATTGGGCTGCCCTACCAGCGTAATTTTTGGAGCTTAAATTCGGTATATCAACATCATTTAGCTTATCCACAATTTGTCCTAAAAAGCTGCCCAACGCATTTTGTTGGTCAAGGAAATGTATGAGCTCATCTACAATATCCCTTCTTAAAAAAGTTGTCACGTCCCCTCTGAAATGACTTAACCGATTTAAGACATCATTATCTGTATCATAAGTGTATAGCTGCAGGAACCTTGGTGTTTCACCCTCAAGGGGACACAACCTCCCGATTCGATGGTATATCTGCCCGAACACTTTGAATACGTATGGTCCCCTTTCATTATTGGTTGTAGCAACGGCTCGAGCATCTACATTTTCTGGACCAGAACTCATTACAAAAATCCACTTCAATGTTGTAAAATCTGTTACAAGTTTAAATGTTCAATTAAGTACAGAGAAAAATGTTCAAATTTATATAATCAGCATTATAAAAACTTCCTCCTAAGAAAAGAAGGTAAAAATATTGACCAGGCACCTTGTTGCATACAAAGAGATAGAGAAGAAATTAGCAGTCTTACCCTTGCGGCCAAAGCACCCCTAAGTTGATTGAGAACTCAACCTGCATCATACTTTGATGCCTGGTTTTGAAGCGGTTGCTTGGGCTCGAATATTTGTTCTAAGGAACGAGGTCATTGTCCTTTGTCGTCATACTTTCCAGGAGTCCCCATCATCGTATGCATTTCTCCAGACCCTGTTTAGCAAAGCAGTGCCCAATACACCGGCTACTGCCATCATATGAAATGGGTACGTTCACCGAACCTAATCAGGTTTCTGCCGTTGCTCTTGTGTACATGGTCCAAATATGGTGGATAGTGGTTTAGCCTGAAGACCGTGTCGACCTTGTCATCGCTTAACATCCTGCTTAATACACTTGTTGGCTTTATCTAGAGCGTATATGCCATTAACTCAACTATTTCACAACCCAAGTTCTTTACTTCTTCCACATACCATTTTTGTTCGGCGTTGACTTTTCCCGTTGTTATCCTTTTATTACCACTTAATTGTCACACTCTATGAAACAAATACATACCTTGGTGACAAAGTAGCAACATACGAACACCACCAATCGGGCGAAGGCGTTGTTCTACTTCTAAAGCATGCTTAAGACAAAATATGTGCATTCTAGCTTGAAGAGGCTTCATCACATGAGTTCATAGGCATGTTCTTAATTTGTTGTACAGCCTTCTGGGACTCATGTGCACTAAAGGACTCTACCCCGTTTTCAAAGTTACCCCTTGAACAGTTAACCTCCTTTAGGCTTTCATTTTATTCAAAACTGCCCCTTGAATAGTTCGTGTCCGTTGTATCACCTCTTGCAAGATCACAATCATCATCATCAGAATCTGAAGAATCACCATAGGCTAAAGCCAAGAGACCAAGGGAATAGTTGACTTTCTGGTCTGAAGTAAGTGAAGTTACACCCGAATTTTCAACGGTTTGGATTTGATCAAAATATTTTACCGGAACATTAAACAAACCATGACGGGTGCTCTTTGTCATTTGACCTGCATTCATGAAAGGAGTCCAAACTTTAAATTTATTTGACATAGGTAACGTTTTGTCCTCAAATCAACATGAATGTAGTTTTAAAAATTACTATGATACATACAGAAAAGAATTGTCCTATAGAGAGTTAAACAGATACGTATGGATCTTGTTTAGATCTAAAACTCAGCATAAGAAGTGGACTCCATTCCCTCTGAACCAAAGTGAAGAAGAGTTAACCATCTTTTATAATTTGAACCCCTTCACCACCCATGGGTCAATTTGGATTGTGTTATATATCTAAGGGACTAGCAGGTTAAGCTAAAAGAATTAGAAAAGAAAAATGGTCGAAAATCATCTGAAGTTTATTCAAATACATAAAGGTATCTAACCTCCAATATTTGCTTCATTGCAGAAAATAAGAGTATTAGTGTATTAATATCATTCTTCTAATCATGTCAAATACATTAATCAGTTACCCAAAAAAAAAGGAGAACAGAAAGTATATGCAGGTCTGTCAAACTCGGCGCATTTTATAACAACCCTCCCATTTAGCCATGTCTACGACATACTCGTAGTAGTTTAAGTGGTTTCGGGTTTAGCTTGTAATATCTTGTACAAACAAATAAAGTGAAAAAAGCGTAATTGATAAAATTACAAACACCGTACTGTAAGGCGATTTGAGATCCATCTTACTTTCATTTTCATTAGCATCAACCAGATCACTGATACCTTTGGAATCAGTTGACATGAGGTAATTTGCAGCTGCTTCTATTGGTTGAATAATCGCAGCACAAGCGTAGCACTAAATCCCACAAGTAGCACATGAAAATACACCACGATCATCCTTTTTATTGTAGTCACCGTCCTTAAAAGCTAAACTACTTGCGGAAGCATCCTTCTCTCCAATCAATGAAAATCCATTATTCCTACTATAAAATGAAGAACGTATTCTCATAGAATTAACTAATTTGTTCTGTTCCCCTGAGGGAAATAACTAATCATGTACGAAATGAATTAGCACATATATATGTATGATTCGCTCCTGAACAGTCAAGTTTAATCATACAAGCTAACCACTTGTGAATGGCTAACCGTAATAAACTTAAAACAGCTCAGAAAGCAAATGCAATTAAGATCTGGAGAGTTTAGTGTTTCCCCGGGTCGTTAAGTCCCAACGAGGTGTGAACACTGTAGTACAACGAATCTGTGATCGAGTGATATTGAATGGGATAAGGTTTGTGAATTGGAATAATTATACCTAAAGGAAAAAGTTTGTAAATTACAGGGCTTAAATGCAAATTAAAGAAAATTAAAAAGCTAAAATATATTAAATAAACGCTATCACTATTTTTAAAATGATGTTTTCTTGATTTATAAAACAAAATATCTTAAATAAACTATTTTAATTAAAACGTAAACCTAAATTATCTAAAACGTGACTTAAAATGAAAACGTACGTTAAATATAAAAATTACGCGAGTGCGCAAGTAAAAACGTAAAATTTATGAAATAAAAGTCCTACGAGTGTAAAAACAATTTTCTTACTTCCTATATGACAAAAGAAAATTTTAGAAAAAAGAATTATATTTTTTTGATTTTTACATTTTTTATTATGAATTAAATACTAATTTAGACTAAATAAATGATTAAAAATACTAAAACTATTAAGAAAAATCTGAAACTTTTTTGTAAAATAATTTTTATCAATACAAAGCTAGGAAAAATACAAAAGTTGAAAAAGCTAGTATAAATAAGCTAGAAATAAGCTAATAAGCTCGTATAAGCTTAAATTGGAAAGAAGGGGTATATATTAAATAATGCAAAGAAAAACAGAAAAAGACCCAAGGGCGAGTGGTAGTGTGTGTGTGTGGTGAGCTGGGTGGCCAGAGTTCGAATCCCAGCAACTCCCTTTTTGCTAACTATTTTATTTTTGGAATTTTCTTTTACAAACTTATTAAGAACACTGAAATAAGCAAATTATAAAACTACAACTTTTTACAAAAATTACTAATAAGCTCATATTTGAGCTTATAATTCCAACAGTTTAGCTTGAAATGGAAATAAGCACAAGTTCTAAGCTAAGATGGCTATAAGCTAGTAAATAAGCAAGATTAAACTAAAAATAAGCTGAACAATTATTAATAAGCTAATTTAACAACTGAATAAGCACAATTATTTAAAAATAAGCACCAAATAAGCTTCAAATAATCACAAGCTTATCTGTTTGCACAGGACACTTATTAGTTATCTAGGTACTTTTAAGCTTGTTTTTAAGCACTAATATAAGCTAGGAAATGGGAACAAACACTGGGACAAACAAGCTAACCAACTGAGCTTTCCAAAAAATAAAAGCTTTCACGATGGGATTCCTTCGGTGAGCTTATGAGGAGCTTTTGAAAAATCTAGTAAGCATTGCTTGTCTAATGTACTGAATGGAATGGGACAAACAAAAGCATAGCGGCTAATCAAATAAGCTAAGAATGGAAAATAAGCACTTGTAACCTTGAGTCACTGGGTGAGCTTCTCAAAAGCTAAGGTACATAAGCTGGGGTTACTAATAAGCTCTCGAGAGCTTGTGAAATAGGGTAGTAACAACGTGAATGTGGCATGATTTGAGAAAAGCACTCAAAAGAAGCTAAGAAATAAGGACTTAATAAGGCGATTATAAGTGAACTAATATTTTCTAATTAAGTTTAGCGGCTAAATTTTAATATCCCAAAAGGATTTAAGCTAAATCTTAATATTTAATCCTATATGAAATTATTCATTTTATTCAAAAGCCTTAAGTGATATTTTGACTTTTAATTTACACTAAAACTTTGACTTTTATGAACTTTAAATCAATTCTATGAATTTGAACAAGTTATATTAAGCTATAATAAACTGATTTAAAATTTGGAGTAACAAGTTATCAACTACTTAGATGAGATTTGTACTTAAAAATCCTATGATTATGAACTTAAGGCAGTTTAGAGTAATATTGACTTTTATGGTATATAGATGCAAACCTATGACTAATATGAGTAAACTTATACCTAAACAAACCTATATCAACTATTCTTAAGCTGGTAAACTAACCTCGAACATAGAATAATAAGCAAATCCAAGCATGAAATTAGAAAGAAAATTTGAACTCACAAGTGATCCATTCGTATGCGACTTATCGCGAGAACCCATTTTATCACTATTCTAATCAAAATCAACCCACTCCGACATCAAGATCAACCCAATCCATTTCTGAACCAAAGAGTGATCTCTGTTGACTTTCGTTGACCAATTTTGGTTTTTCTAATTTAAAACACTAGAGTATATAGCAGGCTCATGAAAAGCTATAACAAGCTTATCTGAGCTTGTTGGAAGGATAAAAGAGCTTTTGAAACTTATAGTTAGTTTAATTTACTTAATACGAATTAACAAGAAACATTAAAACTTGAAATCTTATTAAACTGAAATAATTACAATACAAAAGTGATTTTTAACTTGAAACAAACTTAAAATTACACTGAGAACTGAAATTTAAATTAAAACAGACATTTAAGTAAGTTTTACACTACAAATGGTCTAAAAACATGCGACCCTACTATCTCTGCCTTCTTTTCTTCTTTATAGACATCCAAAAGCTTCCCCTCTCTCCTCTGATCAATTCCCACCATTGGATAAGCTTGATAGCATCTTAATCGTCCATGTGGAAATTTTGGCGGGAAAAGTCATAGAGCAAGTTTTTAAGCATTTAATGCTTCTTGGTGTATGTGGAGGTGGAGGGGGGTTGGTATACAGCTTGGGGATAAGGTTGAAAGGTGGAAAGTGGTGGTGAGGTGGTGAAAACCACCGGTTTTAGTTTAACAGGTGTGAGGGAAGGATGAGCAGTGGAGGTGGTATATTGGCGCTTTTGACTTTTGACCGGTTTATATATTAAGGCGATTGGGCTTGGGTAGGATATTGGGCTGGATTTGGTTTGGATAATAAAATGGGTCCGTTTGTTATAAGCTTAAACACAAGGACCAAATTTGTAATTCATCAAATTGAAGGACCAAAGCGCCACAATACCAAGAGTTAATACAAGGTTCAAACTTGGCAAGTTTCTATTACCAAAGGACCATAAATGTTAATTTTCCAATTTTTAAATGTCCAAGGGTCTTTTATGTTATTTTTGAAACTTAAGGGACCAAACATGTAATTTTCCAAAAGTTCACTATAAGGACCAATTTTGTCATACTTTAATAGTACAAGGACCATTATGCACAAAATTCCATTTTTAATAAATCCAAGGACTATATTTGACATTTTCAAAACTTGAGGGACTAAAGTTGTAATTTTGCAATTTTACATTTCAAGGGTTTGTTTTGACAACTTTTGAATCCCATGGACCTTAAATGACATTTTACAAGTTTTTGAAATACTGAGGACTAGTTTTGACAACTTTTGAAACTTGGGGACTAAAGCGCCAATTATGCAAACTTGATACGTTTTTCATCCGATTTTGGTATTTTGCATTTAAAACACATAAAACACTTATTTTGATATTTTCATCATTTTGATGCATTTCGAAAGTGTTTTCGGATGTTTTGTAGTCTAGATGGTACAAAATGATGAGAAAAATTTACTTGATAGGAATCAAGCAAAGAAACCTAAGCGAGGTGGACTACTAACTAGCTATTCTATTCCCGGCGCCGCGTAAAAACTTGATAACGCCACACGCGCGTTGAGGTCAAGGAAACTTCTTTTCTTGAGCAAGTTTTATAACACCCAGCAAGCGATGAACCTAATCGTTGTAGTGTAGTAATTAGGGTAAGCCGGGTATTGATATCGTTCTCTAGGGAATAGGAATGCTAGTAAGGAGTTACTACGCTAAGGTTAAGGTTGAGGAAGATTATTTTTATCTTTTATGTTTTATGAAATGGAAAGGTACGAATCTCGGGTATTGGATTTGGGGGTTGGTATTTCTACCGATTACTCTACTATTATCTAATTATCTAAACTAAGGTTGTGGAGTCTATGTCTAGTTAATGTGCTCGTATGATAGTTTAAAGATGTGTTTACTTAGGTTGTACTACTCCTTAATTATCTCCTATTGATGGTTGAGTTGTCACGTCCTTATTCCTAGTTGCGTTGTGTGTCTAAAGTTGTAGGGTATGCGTTTCTCCCTAACTCTTTGAACTTACCAAAGGGTCTCGTCTACAAACCCACTAGGGATGATAAACTCCTACTCTAAGGCGCTCTTTGGATGGTTTAGCCTACAACTACTCGGTAATTATATTCTAAGGTTCACAAAGATGAATCAAGCATTAAGTACACAACGAATGACCTATCGCATTACTAGATCATTAATCAACTAAGATAAGAAACAACCAATCAATATTCAATAATTAAGTTTCATACTTCCTAAGCAAACACACAAATAAATTAGTGGGACATGGAAAACATGCAAGCATACACACAAATAATCAAAGACATAATTGAATTAATGAAGTAAAGACTTATCTTGATGTAAGATAGGGTTTAAAACCCTAAAATACATACAAGACACCTTAGGTTCGGTTTTAGGTTTTCACTCCAAAAGACTCTCTACAAAACGAAAAATTCGGATTCTATATATAAGATTACATATGCGACGGCGCCACCTTATGTTTCGTGGCCGCCGTGTCGCCGTCATTAGGGTTTCGTCTTGGCCACGTTAACCTTGCGACGGCGTCACCTTATGTCCGTGACGCCGTCCTCTTGACCGGCGTCGTGCGGATTGCATCTAGGCCGCCCGAGTAGCGACGGCCTACTCTTTCACAACTAGGCGCCGTCGCTTGAAAATCTGAGTTTTGGGTTCCGGATCGTCACAACAATTTTGGGACGGCGTCATTATTACTTTTGACGCCGTCGCCTTCTAATTTCAAGAATTGTGAGTGTCTCGATTTTGACTTTAGCCATTTTCTTCATATATTCGCGCTTTTCGTTCAAATAAGTGCCATTCCGACATTTTGCCTTCAAGAGACCTAAAAAGTGAAAAGGAACGATATTAAGCAATAACGGATACAAAGTGATCAAATAAGGACTTAAGCGACCCTCAAAATGGTACCTTTTAAAACCTTATCAATATACAACATGTGGGGCATCTCCCACACTAAGGTGGTACACGGGTGAAAACCCATGCTTAACTCATCATTTTTGATTACCGAGTCGCTAGCTTGACTCGACCCGAATTTGTTCATGGGAAGTAAGTGGAAGTGACAATCTCCATCGGACTTTCATTCAAGATGTTTGTATAAACATTGAAGTACGTGAAAGTTCCACACCGATGAGATATAGATAGAACCGCTCAAAATGATAAATGAAAATCTGGGATCAAAAATAGTGTCTTCATTCCGAAGGAGAAAGGGCGAGAAACCACACCATCTGTGAAAATGGAATAAAATGTGCATAACAATGCAATCCCATTCTTCATCGGTGAGGAGCAAATCACCATTTGTTAGATTTTTAAGCTTAGACTTGAAGCTTGTATGGTGATTGGTAACAAAATTTCGGGAGGAGAGTGGAAATGGTTCTTGATCATGATTTTCAAGAAGAGGATGTCTCCTCCGAATCAAAGTAAGTATTGTCAATTCTGTTGGAATTGACTCATCACTAAGAAAGCATCGACCTCCTTCCAAAGTTGTCATCTTCCTCATCCGGGTGAGAGAAGGAATGGAAGAGTCGGAAATGGGACAAGAAATTAGTGGATGATCATTATATAGGAGACTTTTAGTTTCTCCAAGATCGGCTTCGAAATCAAAGAGATCATCGTCACTTTCTGATGAAAGTGGAATGATGTGAGTGAGTTCATTGGTGAATTCCTCAAGAAGAGGATCAGACTGTGGAAGTGATGCCTCAACATACTCGATGTTTCCATAGGAACCACAATCGTCGCTAAAATCGGAGAAAGTTTCAAAATGATCTTTTGAACACTCAAGAGGGAAAGGGATATTACACATATGGTCAAAAGTTCCCTGTGACTCTCTTGGGATTGGGACAAGGTTCTCAACACTAGACTTTATGAATTCGTCCGATTCCTTTTGAGAACAGTGTCAAGATGCTCATCCCCATGTTCATAGAGTGAGTGGGAATATCGGGTGTGACAACAACAGGTGAGGAGTTGAGAAGGACTAGCATACATATGTTTTATACTTTCCATTTGTTCTTACGCTAGTAATTCCATCATAGTCTTTTCTCCCCGATTTTTCATGGAAGGAATTTCAAGCGATGAACTTGATGAACACGTACAAAATTGACTAATATCAAGGGTAACTTCATCATCATCGTCATCAGAATGAAAGCGGAATTGAGAGCTAGATTTGGTGCTTTTTCTTTGCAATTGATTCCTAATAGATTTTCAAAGGCAATTTGGGAATTTAATTTATGACCAGCTCTTCGCTAACAATTCTTCCATGGATTTCTCATTTGGATTATCTTGGGAATGTTTACATTCCTTCAAATCTTTCACTAAATCCAAAGATTAAGGAGAAGATTTTGAGAAGTGGCTCGGTGAGGTGGTGCACGATTCACTTGTCTTGTAGAGGTTGGTCATGATACGAAGAGTCGTAATTGTTACAAGGAAATGGATTCCTTGTTTGACAATCCGAGCTAGAGTGAGGACCTCCACAATACTCACAACAAGAAAAGCGATGTGGCCGTGAGTCATATGTGTTGTAGTCATAATTGTTGTGATGAGTGTCTAAATACTCATCATTTTGTCTTGTTTAGAATGCCAAAACATCCGAAAACACTCGAAACGCATCAAAATGATGAAAATATCACAAACAAGTGTTTTATGTGTTTTAAATGCAAAATACCAAAATCATATGAAAAACGTATCAAGTTTGCATAATTGGCGTTTAGTCCCCAGTTACAAAAGTTGTCAAATATAGTCCTGGTCATTCCAAAACTTATATAAAGTCATAAGCGGTCCTTGGGATTCATAAGTTGTAAGAAATTGTCCTTTGAAGTTTAAAATCACAATTTACAACTTTGGTCCCTCAACTTTACAAAGTGTCAAAATGGGTCCACAGGTGTTTAAAATGAAAATTATTCAAACTACACCTTGTACTATTCAATTGTGGCATAGTTGGTCCTTTATGATAAGTTTTGAGAAAATTACAAGTTAGGCCCTTAAAGTTTCAAAATTGATGGCGCTTTGGTCCACGGACTTATATAAATGGAACTTTATGCAATATTGGTCCTTGTACTAATGAAACTTGGCAAAATTCACCCTTGTGATAACTTTGGGAAAGTTGCATTTTCAGTCCTTCAGTTTGCAAAGTTACATGAATGGTCCTTGTTACTTAACTAAACCAAACGGACCTTTTTAATTGTTACAACTCAGGCCCAAATCCAATAACCAAACCCGGCCCATGATTTAAAAGAATAAAACGCGCTCTACTATTCATCCCCTACCTCTCAACACCTGCTACCACTCACCTCCCTCCATCTGTGCTACCACCTCACCACCTTATCTTTCCCCAGCTCATACCCTCCCATCACCATCACCTTTCCACCTTGCAAACTAACCCACAGTGCAATTAATGCTAAAAACCTGCTTCAAAGACTTTTCTCGCCAAAAAAATGACAAGTGCAATTTTGATGAATTCAATGGCTGAGATGAAGTGGGATATGTTCAGAGGTCGACAAAAAGTTAAAAAGATCTATAAAGAAAGGATGAGAAGCAGAGGAGAGAACCAAGTAGTGTAATTTTAGTTTAGGTATGTCGAATTAATTATGTTTTAAATTCCAGTGTTTAATTAAGCTTCCAAGTACCTTCTTATGTAATTTCAGTGAATTATAAACTCTTTTTCAGTATTTGATTTCAAGAACGAATTTATCTTATGCAATTTTTAAGTTAAAAATACCAAGTTCATGTGAATGTTGTTTATAGTTGATGTTATGCAATTATAAGCTCCCATATAAGCTTTTATAAGCTCCCTTTAGCTTATTAGCTACTCAGAAACTTCTACTCAGTTTTTACATTCATATCTCAATATCAGTCAACGAAAGTCAACTGCTGAAGCTCATTTTGGTTTGAACTTGAAATTTGGTGATGCAGAGCTGGAACTTGTTATATTTGGGTTTGATTAAGCTTATCTTAGTTTATAATTGGTTCTGTTTAAGCTTCTCCACAGCTGGACTGCTTGTGAGTATTGTTCTTGTTTCAAAAACTAAACATTATTTGCATAATCTAGTCCTGCTTCAATTTATTATTAGCATTAGTTTATATATGTTCTATTATTGTTTATAGACTATAATTAATATAGTTTCAGAGTTAGTATAAGCTAGTTCAAGTAGTAGCTTATTTAAATTGCAAATTCAGTTATATAAAGGGATGTTTGGTTTAGTTGCAAAAAATGTGTTAGAGGTGATTTGTAGCATTGATTTTGTTTGATACATGTTTCTTTAGTTCTTAATAGCTCAGTGAAACAAGAAAAATCAGTCCTTGTTTAGTTAAAAGTCAAAATTGAGTTTAATCCCATATTGACTGTTAACTGTTGAAAGTTTTGATTACATACTCATCATTATAGCTTTAAAAGTTGTTAAAATAGCTTAAATAAACCTTAGTATAGCTTATTATAACATATTCAATCATTAGAATCAATCACAAGTTCATAAAAGTCAAAGTTCTAGTGTAATAAAAAAGTCAAATTTTTCAATACCCGTTTTTGAATAAAACTTAGAATTTTAGTGTGTGCTCATTATTAAGATTTAGCTTAAATGCTTTTGGGATATTAATATTTAGCTGCTAAACTAAATTAGAAAAATACTAGCTTGTATCTTATTAGCTTATAAACTGCTTATTATCAAACTTACTTTAGACCCTTTTCTGTAAACATGCCCTGTGCACAGGTTTCACAAGCTTTTTCACAAGCTTGTTAAAAGCTCTCTAGCACTCCCAAGCCTGTGTAATTTAGCTTTTTGGATAACTTAGCTGGTCTACTAGTTAGTTCCAGTGATCCTTTTTATTTTCTAGCTTATTTCAGTGCTTAAAAATAAGATTAAAGTTGCCTAGAAACTTAGAAAGTGTCCTGTGCATACAGTTAAGTTTAAGCTTATTTAGAGCTTATTTAGTACTTATTTCTTAATGAATTTGCTTTTCCAGATATCATTTTAGCTTAATAACTGTTGTTTAGCTTATTCTTAGTTATCTTATGCTTAATTGTTAGCTTATAAGCCATTTGCTTAATCCTTGTGCTTATTTATTCTTAAAAGCCCTTTGAGAAACATAAGCTTATTGAGCTTTTATTGGTTTTAGAAAAGTTGTAGTTGTAAAAGTGCTTATTACATTGTTATTAATTAGTTTGTAAAATAAAATCCAAAAAAATATTTTGCAAAATGGGAGGCAAGGGTCGAACTTGAGACCTCCCTTATATGAGTGATAGTTGTGTACCGTATGCCACGCCTTGGGTCTTGTCTTGGTTATATCTTGCACAATCTAATACTTAAGTCTCTTTGTCTATTTAAGCTTATTCAGTATAAAGTAGCTTATTTGACTTATTTAAACAAGCTTTTACAACTTTTGTATTTTCTTAGCTTGGTATTGTTATAAAGTATTTTGTAAAAGTTTGATTTTTCTAAATAGTTTTAGTATTTTAATCATTTAATTAGTGTAAAATAGTAATTAATTCATAATAAAAATATAAAAGTTAAAAATATAAATCTTTTTCTAAAATTTTCTTTGTCATAAAGTAAGTAAGAAAATTATTTTTACATTTGTAGGACTTTTATTTTACAAATTTTACGCTTTTGCTTCTTGACTCGCGTAATTTTTATAAATAACGCTCGTTTTCATTTTAAGTCACGTTTTTAGATAATTTAAGTTTACGTTTTAGTTAAAATAGTTTATTTAAGTTATTTTATTTTATAAAATCACAAAAACATCATTGTAAAAATAGTGATAGCATTTATTTAATATATTTTAACTTTTTAATTTTCTTTAATTTGCATTTAAGTCGCTGTAATTTACAAATCTTTTCTTTAGGTATAATTATCCATCAAAATCCTTACTGATCACTATCCTTAGTGATTATTCGATATTTGTCTGTGTTAAACACCAATTCATCCTCCGTGGGACTTAACGACCCAGGAATCCACTATATTCCTCGATCTTATTTGCATTAGTGTTTGAAGCTGTTTTAAGTTTCTTACGGTTAGCCATTCACAGTGGCTAGCTTGTGTGAGATAACAGACGGTTTTGCACCAATCATGTTGTCGGGAACCCGCTCATAGACAAGCGTGTTTCCGATTGACAATCGAACTAGAGTGTGAACCACCACGGTACTACAACGAGAAATTGCCGAGTCTCACGGTGTAGTAGGTGATGGAATAAATCGGTTGTGTTATGGTAGGAATAGGGATCACGGTTATAGACAGACCGTGATTGATTCCACCATGCTACAAGCGGGGCAATTGCCACCATTATAAGGACCACCACACCATTGACAACCAAGAGGGTGAGGATAAGACATAGAAAAGAATCAAAGGTTTCTGAAGGGTTGGGATGAAGAATCAAAGATGTGAGAGGGTAAAGATGGATATTTTGGATTTTGAAAACATGTTGTAAAATAAGAAAGAAAATCTTTTGGGTTTTTGTGTTTGTTGAAAACTTGAATAAAAATGTTTTGGTAATCGATCCGTCAAACGAATTAACTTCACGATAATTTTGGTTTTATATGAAAACAAGGAAATATGGACAAAGATGGTAAATATACAATGGGTGTATATTCAATAACAATGATGCTTCAAATTGTAGAACGCAAAGACACACCTCCCGGGCGTGGCGCTAAAATTTGATTCGCTCTGAGCAGTCAAGTTTAATCACAAGCTAACCACATGAATGGCTAACCGTAATAAACTTAAAGCAAATTTCGAAAGCAAATGCAATTAAGATCTGGAGAGTTTAGTGTTTCCCCGGGTCGTTAAGTCCCAACGAGGTGTGAACACTGTAGTACAACGAATCTGTGATCAAGTGATATTGAATGGGATAAGGTTTGTGAATTGGAATAATTATACCTAAAGGAAAAAGTTTATAAATTACAGGGCTTAAATGCAAATTAAAGAAAATTAAAAAGCTAAAATATATTAAATAAACGCTATCACTATTTTTAAAATGATGTTTTCTTGATTTATAAAACAAAATATCTTAAATAAACTATTTTAATTAAAACGTAAACCTAAATTATCTAAAACGTGACTTAAAATGAAAACGTCACGTTATATAAAATTGCAGCGAGTCGCAAGTAAAAACGTAAAATTTATGAAATAAAAGTCCACGAGTGTAAAACAATTTTCTTACTTCCTATATGACAAAAGAAAATTTTAGAAAAAGAATTATGTTTTTTTATTTTTATATTTTTATTATGAATTAAATACTAATTTAGACTAAATAAATGATTAAAAATACTAAAACTATTAAGAAAAATCTGAAACTTTTTTGTAAAATACTTATTATCAATACAAAGCTAGGAAAATACAAAAGTTGAAAAAGCTAGTATAAATAAGCTAGAAATAAGCTAATAAGCTCGTATAAGCTTAAATTGGAAAGAAGGGGTATATATTAAATAATGCAAAGAAAAGCAGAGAAAAAGACCCAGTGGTGGTGGTAGTGTGTGTGTGTGTGTGGTGGGTGTAGAGTTGAATCCCAAAGAACTCCCTTTTGCTAACTATTTTATTTTTGAATTTTCTTTTACAAACTTATTAAGAACACTGAAATAAGCAAATTATAAAACTTCAACTTTTTACAAAAATCACTAATAAGCTCAGATTTGAGCTTATAATTCCAACAGTTTAGCTTGAAATGGAAATAAGCACAAGTTCTAAGCTAAGATGGCTATAAGCTAGTAAATAAGCAAGATTAAACTAAAAATAAGTGAACAATTATTAATAAGCTAATTTAACAATGAATAAGCACAATTATTTAAAATAAGCACCAAATAAGCGAATAATCACAAGCTTATCTGTTTGCAGGACACTTATTAGTTATCTAGGTACTTTTAAGCTTGTTTTAAGCACTAATATAAGCTAGAAATGGGAACAAACTTTGGGACAAACAAGCTAACCAACTGAGCTTTCCAAAAAATAAAAGCTTTCACAGTGGGATTCACTGGTGAGCTTATGAGGAGCTTTTGAAAAATCTAGTAAGCATTGCTTGTCTAATGTACTGAATGGAATGGGACAAACAAAAAGCACTTAGCAGGCTAATCAAATAAGCTAAGAATGGAAAATAAGCACTTGTAACCTTGAGTCAGCTAGGTGAGCTTCTCAAAAAGCTAAGGTACATAAGCTAGGGGTTACTAATAAGCTCTCGAGAGCTTGTGAAATAGGGTAGTAACACTGTGATGTGGCATGATTTCAGAAAAGCACTCAAAAGAAGCTAAGAAATAAGGACTTAATAAGCTGATTATAAGTGAACTAATATTTTTCTAATTAAGTTTAGCAGCTAAATTTTAATATCCCAAAAGGATTTAAGCTAAATCTTAATATTTAATCCTATATGAAATTATTCATTTTATTCAAAAACTGCTTAAGTGATATTTTGACTTTTTAATTTACACTAAAACTTTGACTTTTATGAACTTTAAATCAATTCTATGGAGTGAACAAGTTATATTAAGCTATAATAAGACTGATTTAGTGGAGTAACAAGTTATCAACTACTTAGATGAGATTTGTACTTAAAAATCCTATGATTATGAACTTAAGATGATTTAGAGTAATATTGACTTTTATGGTATATAGATGCAAACCTATGACTAATATGAGTAAACTTATACCTAAACAAACCTATATCAACTATTCTTAGCGGTAAACTAACCTCAAACATAGAATAATAAGCAAATCCAAACGAGAAATTAGAAAGAAAATTTGAACTCACAAGTGATCCATTCATATGCGACTTATCACGGAACCCATTTTATCACTATTCTAATCAAAATCAACCCACTCCACATCAAGATCAACCCAAATCCATTTACAACCAAAGAGTGATCTCTGTTGACTTTCGTTGACCAATTTTGGTTTTTCTAATTTAAAACACTAGAGTATATAGCGAGGCTCATGAAAGTCAGTAAATGTTTATCCGAGCTTGTTGGAAGGATAAAAGAGCTTTTGAAACTTATAGTTAGTTTAATTTACTTAATACGAATTAACAAGAAACATTAAAACTTGAAATCTTATTAAACTGAAATAATTACAATACAAAAGTGATTTTTAACTTGAAACAAACTTAAAATTACACTGAGAACTGAAATTTAAATTAAAACAGACATTTAAGTAAGTTTTACACTACAAATGGTCTAAAAACATGCGACCCTACTATCTCTTCCGCCTTCTTTTCTTCTTTATAGACATCCAAAGCTTCCCCTCTCTCCTCTGATCAATTCCCACCATTGGATAAGCTTGATAGCATCTTAATCGTCCATGTGGAAATTTTGGCGGGAAAAGTCATAGAGCAAGTTTTTAAGCATTTAATGCTTCTTGGTATATGTGGAGGTGGAGGGGGGTTGGTATACAGCTGGGGGATAAGGTTGAAAGGTGGAAAGTGGTGGTGAGGTGGTGAAAACCACCTGGTTTTTGGTTTAACAGGTGTGAGGGAGAAGGATGAACAGTGGAGGTGGTATATTGGCGCGCTTTTGACTTTTTGACCCCGGTTTATATATTAAGGCAGTTGGGCTTGGGTAGGATATTGGGCCTGGATTTGGTTTTGGATAATAAAATGGGTCCGTTTGTTGTAGCTTAAACACAAGGACCAAATTTGTAATTCTGTCAAATTGAAGGACCAAAACTGCCACAATACCAAAGTTAATACAAGGTTCAAACTTGCCAAGTTTCTATTACCAAAGGACCATAAATGTTAATTTTCCAATTTTTAAATGTCCAAGGGTCTTTTATGTTATTTTTGAAACTTAAGGGACCAAACATGTAATTTTCCAAAAGTTCACTATAAGGACCAATTTTGTCATACTTTAATAGTACAAGGACCGTTATGCATAAAATTCCATTTTTAATAAATCCAAGGACTATATTTGACATTTTCAAAACTTGAGGGACTAAAGTTGTAATTTTGCAATTTTACATTTCAAGGGTTTGTTTTGACAACTTTTGAATCCCATGGACCTTAAATGACATTTTACAAGTTTTTGAAATACCAGGGACTAGTTTTGACAACTTTTGAAACTTGGGGGACTAAAACTGCCAATTATGCAAACTTGATACGTATTTCATCTGATTTTGGTATTTTTGCATTTAAAACACATAAAACACTTATTTGTGATATTTTCATCATTTTGATGCATTCGAAAGTGTTTTGGATGTTTTTGCAGTCTAGATGGTACAAAAATGATGAGTATTTAGACACTCATCAATGTACATGCTGCTTCCAACCACGCTAGTAATTTTAACAACAATTTTCTTACAGAATGGCTTTACCATTATGTGACTGCATTCCTTGTGATAAACTAACCATACCACTGCATTCCCATAATGCGATTGTCAGAGCTGCATTAACGCACTGCAAAGTGAGCAAAATTGAACATTATGACCAAAACCCGTTACATGTACAAAAGTTCATAGCATACGCGAAGTAAAATAATATACCTAAAAAGTAGCCCCAATAACAGTTGAACATTATGGTTTGGGAGGTTGTGTCTTAATATTAGAGTTTGGTCGAGTTCAGCAAGTTTGACCCACTACCATATTTGCCCATTACCTAGAATAACTTTTTAGCAGATTTGTCCTTTAACTGAAAAAAGAAACTTATTCGATACGTTTGAAATATAAGACAACCCATTCAACCCATTTCTAAGTAAATGGGCTGCATCTAATAGAGATTGCTATATCAAGTTAGCGCTTGTGAACTTGTGGTGCTTGCCTGATAAATGGCGAAGTCAAAGTGAGGCCGAAGATAGTATGAGATAATATGTTTTCCATGAGTTAAGTGGTAAGTCACGTCAATTGCCTGAAATGCCGCATATGAAAAACCAATAGCATTCACCGCTACGACATACCTATGTCATCAAACAATGAAATGGAATAAAACAATCAGTAATTGCTACAATAAAAACTTCAAATATGCTGACTGTGAAAATTGATATCTAAACAACTTTTATATTCTTAGCATTGAGCTAAAGATCATTGTTGTAGTTGTTGGGAATTACAAGTTTGAGTTGATAAAGACAAAAAGAATGAAACAAGAGGGACTTAATATGACAAGAAGGAAACCTACTAAAAGATGGAAGGGCTTGCTTGCAATGAAAGTTTTATTATTTAGTCCTTATCCTCTAGTATATAAAGAGGACATAGGTGTAGGTTTTTAATGAAGTTTTTCAATAATGTAGTCGACTAAAAGGTGTGTGTTTAGCCTAGACGTTAGGGAAGAACGTCTAGGGTATTGGTTTTAGATTAGTGTGTCCTAGGCGTATGTTCATGTAAACGCCTAGGTTATTAGTTTAGTTAGTAGACGTGTTCCTATAAACATCTAAGATTATTAGAGTATTAGTGAATGAAAAACCTTGTTCAATAACAAAGTATTGTTTTGATTATTCCGCTGCGTATTATGTTTATTATCTTTGTTATTGATCCCTAACTGAGCTTATAAACGATCTTCTCAATTGGTATCAGAGCGGGGAGCTCTTGATATAGGGTTTATTCAAGGTTTTATGAAGCAGTGAAAGATGTCGATGGTTATATGATCACTTGTCGAACAGAAGCAGATTATTAATTGATGTTGCGTCCTTGGTGATTTGACTGATATCACTTGTCATGTTAAATGGTTCCACATTGGGAATTGATTTGTACACATTCACAATTGATTGGGACACTCCAAACAGTGCATTAACTACTTGTACAGTCTTAACATCCTGCATTATCTGTTTGTACTATTGAGTGTGCAAATAATAAAGTGGAGTGTACAAATCATCTCCCTTCCACATTAACTGTGATATTTTATTGGGCACTGATTTGTTTTTCTCGGTATTATGATGCTCATGTGAGTTTCGATTTGATGCGGTGAGGTCCATGGAGGTTATTGTGGATGTATCTTGTGATTGGTCAAGCTTGCATTAATATTTTTTGATTGGTCTATTTATGGTTGGATGCTATGATCACGTGGGACCCACGATGGTAATTTGTTCAAGGGATCACGTGATGACTGCAGTTGATGATTGGTTACTTATTTTTTTAATAGGGTCACGTGTAGTTATTGGTCAAGATCGACGGTGGTATTTGGAATTGGTATATGTAATGTTGACGAGAGAGTCTCTTTTGACATTGAATTTGGCTCGTACATTGTTGGTATTTTATGATCGACGGACCCACGCTGGATCAAACCAGTTTTAATATTCTTCAAACGCACGTGGGTTGTACTTCTTGGTAACTATTGGTTAATCGAAAGTACTGCAAATTTTAAAAGCACCGCTTTCTTTGAAAACGAATCATCGCTTCTTGTCTTATTTATTCTCAAGGTACTTTTGGAATTAAGAATACTCTCACGATTGGTTTTGAAAATCTCGCTTGGATGGATGAAAGTACTGGTAATTTGTTAAAGTACTGGTGATCAGACGAGATAGAATTTTCAAGGTACTGCAGTTTTTATGAAAGTACTGCTCCTTCCCAAAGTACTGCTCATGGTTATTACGAGGCAATTTCGATTTAAGGGGAAGTTGAGCATGATATTTGTCATGATTTTTGGATGACACACACAGAATGGTTGTTTGGTTCACACACACAGGAAGAAATTTTTGTTCTTAAAAGGATTTAAAAAAGGCTCGTTATGGAGATTTATTGAAGAATTGATTACGAAGAGGATTATTTATCACTTATTTGAAGGTGAAGTGGAATTGCTTGGTTTGTGTTCTTATCATCTAGCTTGATGAATCTAGCAATGTGTGATTTTTCTTATAATGCTCTATGCACACATTGTCTATCACTTGAAGGAGTTACATTGTAGTGCTCAGTGTCTCATATAGTTGAGGATTCTTGTCAAGGGATTGCGGTCTACTTATTTTTTGTGGTTTGTATAAGTATGGAGTTCCGTGGATAGTAAAGATTTAAGACACAAGTTTGAGAAATTTTACTTCTTCATCAAGTTTGTTATATTTGGTGTTTTTCACAAGTGGTCATTACATAAAGCCTACAGATTTTGAAGAATCAAGAAGATGGTTAACATATGGTTTTTAGGGGAAGCTTTTTGTTAAAAGTTTAACCATCTACATGCATCACTCAAGGGAAGTTTTGATTTTTACTATTGTTGATCATTATTACTACCGATAGTTGAAGTTTTCATCGCTTTTGGATCCATTTTTCTTATGATGCGTAATGGTGGGTGATTTGAAGCATTGGAAGTCTTAGATTGGAAGTGTGATATTGGTTCGTGGTGGTCAAGATTATTATTTGCATCGTTCCCTATTTAGATAATAACAAAAGGGAAGAGATGTTTGAGTGACATGGCATGGATTAAGGGAAGACAAAGGAAGACATACTTGTTTCATTCATAGTGAGATCCCCGATCTCAATTTCTACTTGCCTAGGGAAGTTCGTTCAAGAATGGTTTGTCATTATCAACTAGGGAAGATTGTTGGGAATTACAAGTTCGAGTTGATAAAGACAAAAAGAATGAAACAAGAGGACTTAATATGACAAGAAGGAAACCTACTAAAAGATGGAAGGGCTTGCTTGCAATGAAAGTTTTATTATTTAGTCCTTATCCTCTAGTATATAAAGAGGACATAGGTGTAGGTTTTAATGAAGTTTTCAACAATGTGGTCGACCAAACCGTCAAGTTTTGATCTCACGCAAGCTAGCCACTTGTGAATGGCTAACCGTAAGAAACTTAAAACAGATATCATTAGAGATTAATAAGTTTGAACCAAATGCAATGAAGTCCAGAGAGTATAGTGTTTCCAATGTGTCGTTATGTCCCAACGAAATGTGCGAGAATAGTCAAACATAGTGATCGAGATGATTTGAACGGAAAAGAGTTTTGATTTGATTATAACTAAAGAAAAAGTATACAAATTACAGGGCTTAAATGCAAATTAAAGGAAATTAAAAGATAAACTATATTAAATAAATGCTATCACTATTTTTAAAATGATGTTTTGATTTTTCTTTTATAAAACTTAAATTAAAAACTACGTGACATACAAAAGAAAATGTGAAACTGAAGCAATATTAATCCTAAAAATATGAAATGACATTTTACAAACCTAATGATAAGAGAAAATTTTTAGAAAAAGAAAATTATTTTAAAACTATTTATCTAATTATTATTAATTAAAAACTATTTTTAACTATTTAATAATAGCCTAAAATACAAGAAAATATGAAATAAAGCTAGAAAATGAAATTATGACTTGGAAAATCTAAAATAACTAAAGAGAATTTTCAAAACTAATTTTATATTTTTCGATTATTTTCTATTTTCTATGAATTAAAAACTATTTAAAACTAATTAAATTGCTAAAATTACAAATTAAACTATGAAAAATCTGGAAAAATATTTTTTGACTTTTATATTTATCTTAACCTAGGAAAAATGAAAACTTATTTTTTGAAACTTTTCTCAATTAATTGTATTAAAAGCTAATTAAAATGCTTAAAAACTGCTTTTAAATTAAGAAAAATAGCAAACTGAACTAGAAAATATGAAAATTCAGGAAAACTCTAAAATAATATTCTAATTCTAGGAAAATATAAAACAGTGGCTTGTGTGTATGAAAATGAATCAGAATGCAAGTGCTTATGTAATAAGCACTGAATAAGCACAAGGTACCAAATGAGTACCAAACTCATCACGTAAGCTCTAATAAGCTATAACTACTCAAAATCAACAAGCTACAACCGACCTAAACCTCTGAATTACAATTCGCTATGATTTGATGATTTGGCTTAAAAGTTGAAAACAGATTTTGGCTACCACTTTGTAGCTAGAGAATAAGCTACCAAATAAGTGGAATTGAAAACCAAGTTGGACTTTAAACTAGACCGGCTAGGTGCTTGTAAACCAAAACTAGACCAAGAGAAGCTCGAGGAGCTTTTGACAAGCCTCGAATAGTCGAGAAAACTCAAGATTCATCGAGTTTTGTGGCAGGCATATAAGCCCTTTTGACAAGCTTATTTGGAGCTTAAGAAAATTTGGAAAAATCTACAAAATCCTAATAAGAAACTAGACCACTTGAAGTTATTAATCCCAAAGTTTGACTTGATTTGGCCCAAGATGAATCAATGAAAATCATCTTGGGTTGGTTAAACCGGTTTTCAAGTTTTGACTTTTGATGATTATGAAAATTTTGACTTTTGTGAACTTTGATCTTAATTTATGGACTGAATATGATGTATTATGATGAACTAAATCTATATGCAAGCTATATTTATGTATTCTAAACACAAAACAAGTTTTTGATATTCTTAAATTCCAATGCTATGTAATTAGAGATGATTCAATATGATTTTGACTATTGATGTTATGCAGAGGCAATATGATGACCAAAATGATTCAAATGGTTCTAGTTGAGACTAAGTGATGATTTCAAACACAAACAAGAGCTTAAGCTCAAATACACCACGATCCAAACACCTTTTGAAACTGATTTGCAATTTTAAACCGAGTAAACTATTGAACTAGTACAAACCAATGATTAATATGACTATAGTTACACTAATTACTACTATTTAAACAGATTAAACTATTAATGACCACAAATGTTCAAACACAAGCACAATATGTAAACCGAGTTAAAATGGAATTGAGACAAAACTCACAAATGCCCAAACTTTATTTTGCAAACTTAAACCGAATCCCAAACTATCCTATTCCATATCAAACCAACCTAATCCAAGCTCGCATCAACCCCATTCCATTTCCAAATGAACCAATTATGCCTTCTCAGATTGACTTTTGTTGACCCAATATCAAACTTTCTTGAACTTGACCAACAAGCTACCAAAAGCTATCGAAGCTTAGATAAGCTTATTCTAATTATAAATGAGCTAATTTGAAGCTTAACTTCAAAACATGTGAACCGATTTTTATAACAGAAACTTAAAATCATGAAACTTGGATCAACTTTGAATTAAGGCTCAAAATGAATTACAATAGACTCAATAACTTTAGTTTAGTACATAAAAGCTTAGGATTACAATTAAGAGAACTAATTAAGACAATGAAATTAAAAACGACATACATAAATTTTAAAAACTAACTACGCTCTTCTTCTCTCTCTTCTTCCTTTTTATATGCCAAAAGCTTTCCACGTGTCCTCCGATTGATTCCCACTGTAATTAGGACCATTGGATGTCTTGAAATGATTTTGGCCATTTGATCATTTTTGGCGGGAAAAGTGGTTTTGACATGTGGGCTTCGAATTTGCAACTAGGGGGTGGCATTAATTGTGGTGTGTTGTGATGATGAGGGAGGATAAGGAGATAAAGTGATGGGAGAGGGCTTATTGTTGCAGTTGCAGGCAAGTGGTGAAGGAGAAGCAAAGATGGGAGGAAAAGCAAGGTTTGACCGGTGGTTTGACCAAGGGTCCAAAAGGGAGGGAAAAGGGGGTCACAGGGTATTGTAATGGGGGTCTAAATGGGGTAAAGGGTCATGGTTTAGTTTATTGTGATAAGGACCTTTCTTGTAATTTACCAAACTAGAAGGACCAATTTCGTAATTTCTCCAAAGTTGTCACAAGGGACCAAAATTGACAAGTTTCAATAGTACAAGGACTAGTTTTGACATTTTCAAATTTTCAAAGGACCATTTGTGACAATTTCAAAAGTTTAGGGACCTAAGTTGTAATTTTGCAATTTTAAATCTCAAGGACCAATTTTGACAACTTAAGAATCCCTAGGGACTTAAAATGATATTTTTCTTTATTTAGATTTACCGTGGACTGCTTTTTGACAACTTTTGAAACTTGGGGACTAAAACCGCCAATTATGCAAACTTGATACGCTTTTTCACCGATTTTGATATTTTTGCATTTAAAACACATAAAACACTTATTTGTGATATTTTTATCATTTTGATGCATTTCGAGTGTTTTCGGATGTTTTTGCGGTTTAAATGGTACAAAATGATGAGTATTTAGACACTCATCAATCCCCACACTAAGATATTGCTAGTCCCTAGCAATGTTTTGAGAAAAATTAATGGATTTCATCTCTTTACCAAAAGCCATTACTTCGGAGTAGCCAAATGTTTCAGTTCAAGTAAGAACCTTGGTACACCGATAACCAAATGATTTTGAGCAAATCACCGACTTTCAACGGATTTGATTTGTCTTTACCGAAGCCGCTTGCTTCGGACTAGCCAACTCTTAGATAAATTATCAATATTATCTTTGGTGAGTGATTACCAATTATGGTTTTTCCATCGCCTTTACCACAAGCCATAAACTTGCGGGCTAGCCAACTCTTCACTTTTAAGGATATGGTGAGTGAATACCATACAATTTTGGGCAAATTGCAAGTCGTCAACGGATTTGAGATATCTTTACCAAGAGCCGTTTGCTCTGGATTAGCCAATCCTTTTGTTTATTAGACATGGCGGATCGATAATCAGAATTGAGTAAGTGCAAAACACTTACTCCAAAAAAAAATTTTGGCCAAAATGGGGAATTGGGTGGTATAATTACATGATAAAATTAGTGAGAATTCCCCCACACTAGAAATGAATATTGCCTCAATATTCAAAGTACCCATGGTTATCTTCGAAACATAGAACGAAAAGGGAAATACTACGCCATTATTTAGCAAGATTTTTTTTTTTTTTTTTTTTTTTGAAACTCTTATATACAACAATGGGGCAACTCCCCACACTAGGGTGGAACACACGGTGAAAACCCATGTTTAGCTATTGTTTTGATTACCGAGTCGCTAGCTTGACTCGACCCAATTCATTTGTTCATGGGGAAGTAACGTGGAAAACCAATCTCAATCGGACTTTCGTTCACAGTGTTAACAAACATATGAACATCGAAAGTTCCACCCCGACGAGATACAACCGCGGTATTGTTAATAGTAGAAACTATAAGGGATGATACGGGGTCAAAGATGGTGTCCTCATTCCCGAAAGAGAAAAGGAAAGAGCAACCACACCATCCGTGAAGAATGGAATAAAGATGTGCATGAGAATGCATGTCCATTCCTCATCGAAGAAGCAAATCACCATTTTGACTTTTTAAGCTTAAACTTGAAGCTTATATGGTGATTGTCAATAAGATGTCCGGGAGGAGGGTGGGAAACGGTTCTTCAATCAATGATTTTCTAGAAAAGGATGTCCCCTCCGAATCAAAGTAAGTATTATCAATTCTGTTGGAATTGACTCATCACTAAGAAAGGCATCGACTTCATTCCAAAGTTGTCATCTTCCTCATCGAGTGAGAGAAGGGATGGAAGAGTGGAATAATAAGACTAGGAGATGATGGATCATTTTGAGCAATTCTTCAATGGGAAGAATGTCTCCCATTGGATCACAAACATCATCATCCAATTCGATGAAACCAAGAGAGTTTGGTTTCATCCACGAGTTAACAAACTCGATACGATAAACCGATTCGGAGGTGGGACAAGTGGTGTGCTCTTAGAGCTAGCAATTTCCACCACTTCCGATAAAGTCTCCGATTCAAGATCATCATCATCAAGTACACTCTTGACTTTCCCGGTACAACTTTCAAACCATTTGTTTGAACCAGGTTGATTTTCAAAGCTTTTAACTCAAAGACGCTTTTGGAGACTCCTCTTAACCGTGAAATTTGAGAGTGTTGCATTGAATCTTTTAGATTTTTGATCAATTGTGGCAACACTGCTTGGATAGAGGTTTGGAGTTTTGGTTGATATTCAACGTGAGTTCTTCGTTGTCAACCCGTATGGTCAACTCTTCAAAGAAACACATCAATCGAGCACGACTGCTCTCAAGAAAGCTCTCCCAAGATGAGGGAACTCTAGGATCCGCATCAAAGTCTACTACAACAAAGTCGTGAGGAAAGTGAAACTTTCCTACTTTCATCACGACATCCTCGGCTATCCCAAGTGGACGCGTTATGGAACGGTCCGCTAGCTCGAGTGTCATATAAGTGGATGAAAGTTTAGGAAGAGATGTTTCTTCCATACCGAGAGTGGCATGAGGTTAATGCTAGCGCCAAGATCGCCAAGGCGGAGCATTGAACCATCCCCAAGAAATCACACGGATTAAAAATCACGGGGTCTTCAAGCTTTTGGGAAGCTTCTTGAGAAGGACCATTGAGCATTGCTCATTGAGAGGGTTTTAGCCATCTCGGATAGCTTATCTTTGTTGTTCAAGAAGCCTTTAAGCGTGGATGCAAATTTAGGCATTAGAACGAGAGCATCAACGAAGCTTATGTCAAAGTGCGTTCATTGAAGATTTGGAAAATTTTTCCATTTGCTCTTTGTTTTGTCTTTGAGCTTCTCATCATTCATTCTTGATGGGTAAGGAAGTCGACTAGACTTTTGAGCCGGATGGAAGTCATTTCGGCTCGAATTTGTCTTCGAACTTCGGGTTCGGACTTAAAGCTTGACTACCGAAGGTGGGACGTGTCTTGGTACTTGGGCTTGAGAAATGCACCTTGTCCGTTGTATCCTTGGTAACTTGACTCATTGCTCCCGGTGGAGGAGGCATTGAGTCGAAGGTCCATTGTGCGCCTTACCACTACGAGTGGTGACGGCTTTCAACTCGGCATTGGGATTAGGAATTGTATTGCTTGGGAGTCCTCCGGAAGATGATGAAGCTTGGTTCATATTCATGTTCATGAAACTACTCATCATATTCTTCAACTCATTTGTCTCGCCGAGACATTGTGGTATCAATTTCCTTTTTAGCTCAACCTCATGTTATTGATCCGAGTTTGCATTGAACGATGCTTGACTCAAGAATTTTCATGAAGTCATTTGGTGGGGAGCATGAGAAGGTTGTTGATAACTTTGCCGATTTGGAGCTTGATATGGTTGGTTGAAATTGTTCCTGTTTTGATTGAAATTTTGAGAGTTATTGAAGTTTTGTCCTTGATTCGAACAAAGCGATTTTGATTGCCATGGTTTTGCACAGAGGAAAACCGGTGGTGTCATACCGCTAGGTGCACGGTAGTGAGGATCACTTGTGGTCGGTATTGATTGTGGTTTACTGAAGCTACGGAGCTTGGTAAAGGAAGCATCGGTTGCTTGACAATCATAATACGCATGTGGACCACTACAAGTTTCACACACCTTGTTTACGGCTTTGATTGGTTCCGCTTATGAATTTCGCTTTTGATTTCCTTTACATCTTTCATCATACAACGGATGACGTCCGTTAGAGCGGCTATCGGAGCGGCTAACTCGTAAGAGTTCTTGGATGAAGAAGGGAGTGTTTGGAGTATTGACTTTGTTGAGAAATAGGAACTTTTGATTTTGCTCGCAAATCTCAATCACATCTTTAGGCTTACGATTCAAGATATTGCCACCGTGGTGCATTCAAAGAATCTTGATCGCTACTGCTCAACCCATTATAAAAGATATTAACTTGTTGAAGCTCCGTGAATTCATGATGGGGCATTTCGAGGAGATCTTTGAATCTCTCCCATGCCTCTCCAAAGTTTTCATCGAAATTTTGACGAAATCCGAAATTTCATTTTTAAGATTAGTCGTCTTTGATGGAGGAAAGAAATAATTGACAAACTTTTGAACAAGATCCTCCCAAGTTTCGATGGATCGAGGGGTTCTTTTTCCACCAAACCGGCCGTCCCCTCAGTGAGAATGGAAATAGCATCAACTTGATTACTTTTGTGGCACATCCTTGAAATTGATAGTTGAAGTCAACTTGTTAAACCAACGGATGTGTGCATACGGGTCTTCTCGGTCAAACCCGTGGAATTGATTTGTAGACACAAGTGTGATCAAATGTGTCTTCAATTCAAGTGATCGAATTGATTATCGGTAAAACGATGGCATCTCCATAACCCTCGGTGGGTGCTTGGAGCATTTCCGCCATAGTTCGCTTAAATCGCCATATTGTTGCTTGGAATAGTACGAATCTCGGGTTCGACTATTTGGGCAAAGACGCTCACGAGAACGTCGTCTAGGAATTTCGCTAGATCACGAAAAGGACTCAATGATCTAGAAGAACGAGCAAGCATGCACTAGAGTTAACTCTAAGGATCTCGAGTTAAGGAAGTGAATTATGAAAATGGGGTAAGAAGAATCTTTTGGGTTTTATGTTTTGAAAAGTAGATATAACAACAAATCCAATTAAAACAAAATCGAGGCAAAACAAAGTGAACTTAAACCAATAATCACAAGATGAATGGCTTCTTTGAAAAAGGTACACCAATCACAAGGACACAAAGGCAAGTTTTAATCTTTGGTTCGGGAACTTATTATGGTCGCACCCCAGTTAGGTAGTACAACGCCTTGGTTTGCGGTGGTAATCTTTTATGTTGTTATTATTAAAGAAAACGACAAATCTTTTGTATTTTTATCTTTGATACATATATAGAAACAAAAGGAAAATATTTTGTGTTTTATACGTTTTAAGTTGTTTTTGGTTTTGGATTTTTATAAGAAAATATATATATATAGATAGATGGTATGAACAAGGAGTGATTATTCAAATCACTAACTGCTAAGCGTAAGATAATTAGCACTCCCAAGAATGGCGCTAAAATTTGATTCGTCCCAAACCGTCAAGTTATCTCACGCAAGCTAGCCACTGTGAATGGCTAACCGTAAGAAACTTAAAACAGTTCGGACACCAATGCAATGAAGTCCAGGAGAGTATAGTGTTTCCTGTGTCGTTATGTCCCAACGAGTGTGCGAGAATAGTCAAACGTGTAGTGATCGAGATGATTTGAACGGAAAAGAGTTTTGATTTAATTATAACTAAAGAAAAGTATACAAATTACAGGGGCTTAAATGCAAATTAAAGGAAATTAAAAGATAAAATATATTAAATAAATGCTATCACTATTTTTAAAATGATGTTTTTGATTTTCTTTATAAAACTTAAATTAAAAACTACGCGACATAAAAGAAAATGTGAAATGAAGCAATATTAATCCTAAAAATATGAAAATGACATTTTACAAACCTAATGATAAAGAAAATTTTTAGAAAAGAAAATTATTTTTAAAACTATTTATCTAATTATTATTAATTAAAACTATTTTTACTATTTAATAATAGCCTAAAATACAAGAAAATATGAAATAAAGCTAGAAAAATGAAATTATGACTTGGAAAAATCTAAAATAACTAAAGAGAATTTTCAAAACTATTTTTATATTTTTCTGATTATTTTTCTATTTTCTATGAATTAAAAACTATTTAAAACTAATTAAATTGCTAAAAATTACAAATTAAACTATGAAAAATCTGGAAAAATAATTTTTTTACTTTTTATATTTATCTTAACCTAGGAAAAATGAAAACTTATTTTTTTGAAACTTTTCTGAATTAATTGTATTAAAAGCTAATTAAAAATGCTTAAAAACTGTTTTAAATTAAGAAAAATAGCAAACTGAACTAGAAAAATATGAAAAATTCAGGAAAACTCTAAAATAATATTCTAATTCTAGGAAAAATATAAAAACAGTGGCTTGTGTGTATGAAAATGAAACTGCAATGCAAGTGCTTATGTAATAAGCACTTGGAATAAGCACAAGGTACCAAATGAGTACCAAACTGTCACAGAAGCTCTAATAAGCTATAACTACTCAAAATCAACAAGCTACAACTGACCTAAACCTCTGAATTACACACTGCTATGATTTGACTGATTTGGCTTAAAAGTTGAAAAGATTTTGGCTACCACTTTGTAGCTAGAGAATAAGCTACCAAATAAGTGGAATTGAAAACCAAGTTGGACTTTAAACTAGACCAGCTAGGTGCTTGTAAACCAAAACTAGACCAAGAGAAGCTAAGAGGAGCTTTTGACAAGCCTCGCATAGTGAGAAAACTCAAGATTCATCGAGTTTTGTGAACAGGCATATAAGCCCTTTTGACAAGCTTATTTGGAGCTTAAAAAAAATTTGGAAAAATCTACAAAAATCCTAATAAGAAACTAGACCATTGAAGTTATTAATCCCAAAGTTTGACTTGATTTGGCCCGAGATGAATCAATGAAAATCATCTTTGGGTGGTTGAAAAACCGACTTTTCAAGTAGTTTCGACTTTTGATGATTATGAAAATTTTGACTATTATGAACTTTGATCTTAATTTATGGACCGAATATGATGTTAAATGATGAACTAAATCTATATGCAAGCTATTTTATGTATTCTAAACACAAAACAAGTTTTGATATTGCAAAATTCCAACAGTTATGTAATTAGACAGATTCAATATGATTTTGACTATTGATGTATGCAGAGGCAATATGATGACCAAAATGATTCAAATGGTTCTAGTTGAGACTAAGTGAACAGATTTCAAACACAAACAAGAGCTTAAGCTCAAATACACCACCGATCCAAACACCATTTTTCTAACTGATTTGCAATTTTAAACCGAGTAAACCATCGAACTAGTACAAACCAATGATTAATATGACTATAGTTACACTAATTACTACTATTTAAACAGATTAAACTATTAATGACCACAAGGTTCAAACACAAGCACAATATGTAAACCGTATTTAAAATGGAATTGAGATTCAAACTCACAAATGCCCAAACTTGGTAGTGCAGCTTAAACCGGATCCCAAACTATCCTATTCCATATCAAACCAACCTAATCCAAGCTCGCATCAACCCCATTCCATTTCCAAATGCTTGAACCAATTGCCTTCTCTCATTGACTTTTGTTGACCCAATATCAAACTTTCTTGAACTTGACCAACAAGCTTACCAAAAGCTATCGAAGCTTAGATAAGCTTATTCTAATTATAAATGAGCTAATTTAAGCTTAACTTCAAAAACATGTGAACCGATTTTATAATTGAAACTTAAAATCATGAAACCATGATCAACTTTGAATTAAGGCTCAAAATGAATTACAATAGACTCAATAACTTTAGTTTAGTACATAAAAGCTTAGGATTACAATTAAGAGAACTAATTAAGACAATGAAATTAAAAACGACATACATAAATTTTAAAAACTAACTACTGGTTCTTCTCTCCTTCTTCTTCTTTTTATACCAAAATGCTTTCCACGTGTCCTCCGATTGATTCCCACTCGTAATAGGACCATTGGATGTCTTGAAATGATTTTGGCCATTTGATCATTTTTGGCGGAAAAGTGGTTTTGACATGTGGGCTTCGAATTTGCAACTGGGGGGTGGCATTAATGTGGTGTGTTGTGATGATGAGGGGAGGATAAGGTCCGAAAGTGATGGGAGAGGGCTTATTGTTGCAGGCAAGTGGGAAGGAGATAAAAGGTTGGGAGGGAAGGATATTGTTTGACCGGTGGTTTGACCAAGGGTCCAAAAAGGATGACAGGGGTCAAAGGTTTTTGCAGGGGCGAAAAAATGGGGTCTAAAAGGGTAAATGGTTTGGCTTAGTTTATTAATGATAAGGACCTTTCTTGTAATTCGCCAAACTAGAAGGACCATTTCGTAATTTCTCCAAAGTTGTCACAAGGGACCAAAATTGACAAGTTTCAATAGTACAAGGACTAGTTTTGACATTTTCAATTTTTCAAAGGACCATTTGTGACAATTTCAAAAGTTTAGGGACCTAAGTTGTAATTTTGCAATTTTAAATCTCAAGGACCAATTTTGACAACTTATGAATCCTAGGGACTTAAAATGATATTTTTCTTTATTTAGATTTACCAGGACCTGTTTTTGACAACTTTTGAAACTTGGGGACTAAAGCGCCAATTATGCAAACTTGATACGTTTTTCACCGATTTTGATATTTTGCATTTAAAACACATAAAACACTTATTTGTGATATTTTTATCATTTTGATGCATTTCGAGTGTTTTCGGATGTTTTTGCAGTTTAAATGGTACAAAATGATGAGTATTTAGACACTCATCGGTTGGGATTTTTTACAAAAGAGTTTATTCTAAGTAACGCACGTGACATTGCCTCATATTCGTAGCCTCCCAATTGAATCATGTCTTTGGACCATCCAAAAGCTTAGTAACTGGAACTATCACGCCAATGCCTAGACTTATAATAGGTGCCACAACACATCTTCACGTGATTTAGGACTCTTATAATTAAGTCAAAATATGCTATTCACATTACGTTTTTGTTCAAGGTTATTATTGTAAATATCATATTCCAACAAATGATACTTAATTGCAATTGATAAATGATATAAAATAAAGATAAGTAATGCATAAGCACAAAAGAAATATGGTATTACTGTTTTGCCATCTGCGGCAAGAATTCCTTTAGGAAAACGCATGAGAAGATGATTTTGGCATGTTAATGATATCCGATTCATTTCTTCAAAGTGTTCCTGCAAAAAGAAGTGTGTTAACCCTTTCTGTCTATCAGTACTATCTTAAAAAAATACTACATCTGGACTTGTAACATGAGATATAAATATAGCTTTATTAAAAGAAAGAAAAAAGATATACATGTTGTTCTAGTGCAAGCTCAAGTTCTTTGATGACCAATGACATTGATGGTCGTTCCTCACGAGCTCTAATTGTACATTGATAAGCGATGGATGAAAACGTATCCAAAGACTCCAAGTCCATTAGTTTCAATAGATCATTAAATATAATTTCATCTAACCTCTTCTTCATAATATTTTTTCCATTTAGGCATCGCATTTTAATTTGCCCATTATGATGTTCAAAGCAAGGCATCCCACACATTACTTCAAACAATACCACTCTAAAGGAGTACACATCGATTTTTAAGAGATGCCACTCTGCATATACAACGGATCACAATACCCAATAGTACCAACAATATAATCGTTATGATCCATTTGTGGTTCATCAGACGACACAACTTTTTGACATGATAAGATCAGTAATTTTAGCACACCAGTTCTCATTTAGAAGGATGTTTGAACTTTTTATGTCTTTATGGATAGCTCCTTTTTGTGTCTTCATAGGATCATGTAGATAGCTTAGTCCACGTGCAGCCCCAACACATATCTTTAGGCGTTAGGTCCATGTGAGATCACTCAAATTGACATGCTGAACCAACCTCCCATGAGATGCGTGCTCATACATAAGGATCTCCTCACCACCTTCATCACAAAAACCCGTTAGAGATCAAATTCTCATGTTTATATCGGAAAGGATCTTGATCTCTTTTAAAATTCGATGTTTACACTTTACATCAAGTCGATCGCCATTGTTTTACTACTTTGCAAACACCATATTGTAGACTCCCAATAGGTACCACAACTGAATTTATCCTTGCTTTACCGTGTAGATATTTTTCACACCTACTGGAATAACAACATCCTCTCGAAATTAACACTCTTTTTCGCAGATATCATATATTTTTGTTGATCCCAGTTGGACAAGTGCAGAAAAAAGGCTTGTTATAGATTGAACCATATGCAGACTTTCGTGCCCGTTCTAGCATTAAACTTTTGTCACATCCTCCAAAGTGATCCGATACAAAGTGAGCAAGCAAGAAAGTAATTTGCAACTCGTCAAGTAAAATATTTCCCCCGTCTTTGTTAAGACCATTCATCTGATTCAAATCACTGACTAAACCTATAGCACAATGTGTTATGGCATCCAACTCTTCATCGGTTTGCTCGTCCATTAGAATAACTTCACGTGAACCAAAATGTAATATATTCTCGTAGCTATCAAGAGACATGAAAGGACGATCTCGGCTGCATCATAGAATCCATCGGCATACGGTCGTCAATCTCGCATCTTCGATCTTGTACTATATTTGCAGGAAATATCTCGAACCTCGTCAGTTGTTCCCTTTATCTTTTAGATTTACGAATGTCTATATTCCCATCAAGACTTCTTGTTCTTGATCGTCGTCATTCTCCACAAAATCATCTTCAACATTCTTACTCTCAATAGATTCAAAATTTGAATCGGCCGATTCTGAATCGGCATCATCTAGTTCATCATCTGCGGCGGCGACTTGCGATATTTGTCGATAATGGGTGAAATCGGTGTGTTCATAGCTTTTTAAAATGCAAAACAACATTGTCAAATTAGGTGTGTTCATATCTATTTTTCAAAGTATAACATAATATTAACTACCTTTGATCAAAATAATTCCCTAATCCCAAGTAAACTATCTATCTAAATAGAAATATAAACCTATTTTTGTGTGTAATCCATATAAAATAAATAAAGTGCGAGATCGAACATGATATTTATACATTATTACCTTTGACAATGTGAATTAAAACAATGTATATGAATGTGTACCGATTGAATGAGGAAACCTAATGAAGCATGAATGTGATTAATTGCACCAATTTGTCAAAATAAAGAACAGATGGTGATATCATATATTGCTTTTCAAGTATAGTGATAACAAAGATAAGTTGCCATAAAAAATCAATAGTACCTGAGCAAGATCTTTTCCAGTGACCAAAGCGATAGAAGCTGATAGATACTGACCGAGGACAACAGCCATATTTACATACATTGTTACATACAATAGGAATGAATTCAAATGATACTATGATGGTCATATTTGGCAACATAGTATCAAATTCCGCCAAGGTTCTCTTCTTCTATCGACCATAGTTGAATCTTGACCGAGGACAACATCCGAGATCAAATCGGTACATTGTTACATACAAATATGGCAACACCATTATCAAATTCAAATGTTGCTCGAAGACCCGTAAAACCAATATGAGTTATGATGGTCAAACCGAAAATTATAATCCTTACGAGATGACGACATAATCTAAAACGTTATCCATCCTACATTCCCGTCGGGTTCTCTTCTTCTTGATCAAATGTACTCAAAGATTCGATGTTGTGTCTAATAATGGTTGGAATTGGCCCCGATTGGTGTTAAGTTCCCAATGATTTTTAAACTTACTGTCCCAAATCTAGATGTGGATAAATTTGAATGAATTGGTTTGGAGCTATACGAATGGGGTTGACAAAACTTTTTCTGTGGGAATTGCATGGGAGGATATTATGCCTCAGTTACCACCTTGTAACGTATCATGGACCGCAAATAATTATCAGAACCTGTAAGCCTATCAGTTACCACATTAGCACCCTTAACAGAGGTACATCTATGGGGCTAAGAAATATTCAAACCTAGTTGCAGATTATGTCTGTACATAAGAAATATAAGCAATTCCCTTTGATCGCTTTGTATATTTATCAACCACCATATGAGCTTGAGATACAGTGGCAAACTTTCTGAAATCATTGAGAATATGCTCAATAGGAATTGCTATACTAATTCATTCATATAAAAAAATTCATGATCTAGAACCTAGCGTATAAGATGACAAAATGTTGAAACATCAACAATCAACTAATAATAAGAGCCCTTAATAGCATTATACTTGTATGTATATGTGATACATTTGACACTTAGAGAGGCAAAATATCATGCGCTTTGAAGTTTTTTAAGGGTGCTTGGGGATTGCTTATCTGCTCATTGTGCTTTGATACAAAAAATAAGCAATTTTGGGGTTGTTTGGAATTGCTTGTCTGAGTGAAATAAGCTTTTCTGCACAAGCAACTTGAAACTGCTTTATTTAAGACAGCTCTACCACGATAAACAGTTTGACTAAGCAATTCCGGACACCCCTCCCTTATTTGGTTTGCTATTCTAAATAGTGTGGTTGCTATTACTACTATCATCAGGCTTGGGATGGGCCTGCATAGAATACATTTCTTTCTTTCTTTCTTTTTCCTTCCTTTTCTCGTCTGTCTGAGCTTTAAAAAGTGCCTTATCAAAGAAGAAGTATTAATTACTACTTTCATTTTCAACATTCATTGTGTGAGTGGAATTTACAATCTCCCAGCATGAAGTAACAATCATACATAGTTCGTCATGGCTTATTTTTCTATGATTCCCTGGTCACATTGTTTATTTTTTATGCTCATGTTTCTTTTATATCGTTTGCAGGTAGATGAGTTACATGCTGCTATCATATATACAATACTCTTGATGCCCGTGCACGCATGCGTTTCACACACTATGAGTACAACTAATAACTAAATTTAAATTGTATGTGTTTAGTGTATAATAAACCATGACGAGAAAATACTCTTAAATTTCTTTTATTTTCATCCCTAAAAGCCATAGTGTAACTACCAAAAAAAGTACCAAATACTAATACAAATATATACATCGGGTGCGGGTCAATTAGTTGGGGAATGCACATATATGTAAATTATACTGATAACCACAATTCAAGAGCATAGACGAATAGATTATACCATCTTTAATAATTTGTTATACTAAAGCGTAAGCTAAATCACAACTTACATTGCGCATAACCGTTAAAAATTCCTTAGACCCAACTTATTGTCTCTCAAAGCGCATGATCTTTACCGTTACGTGAGCCCCTTAATATCAAGATGTATATATCATGTGCTGTACTATCCATCTGATCTAAAAGATCAAATAAAATTCTTAGATTAATACAACAAAAAGATGTTATAATTACAACCTGCACAAAAACATATTAAAAATCATTAAAACCCTAAAACCGTGATGAATTTTTCTTCATGCAGAGAGTTCTAATGATTAGGCTTTTTCTTTTGTGGGAAAATATCGTCTGCTTTTTTTTTTTTTTTTTTTTTGTTAATAATGGATTTATGTTACCAAATATTTATCTCATTAAAATGGTGATAGGTTTATAAATTTGGACTTTAAAGATGTAATCAAAGACTTGCAATATTTAATTCAAAATATGTTGTTGGTCTAGTGGTTATTATGTTTCTTTGTGGGCTAAGAGACATTTGAAAAAATAAATGCGAAAATTTTAATAAATGAAAAAAAATATTGGTTAGGTGACATGTTATTGCTTAGGTGGACAATTTATGGTGACATGGCACTAAAAACAATTACATGGCAATGAGGTGAACATTTGTGGAATAATCTACGTGTCATGCCTCATGTTATATATATATATATATATAGTGTAAAGTTAAAATAAAAAGACAAATATCCGTAAAAAGAATAAAAAGATTTGTTCTTTTTTAAAAATTCTCCAAAAAATCCAAAACAATTCCACAAGATCGGGTATGTTAGTGCATAAAACTTTTGTGAAAATATTTTTTATAATTTTGAGTTTTCATACGTTTTTTAATGCACAAAAACGAATTTTGATCTTAAAAAATTTTGATGCACAAAATTTTCAACTTGTTGTAGTTAGATGCGCAATGTTATTTTGATGAAAAAAGTCAAAAGAAGTTGGGTGCAAAACCAATTTTGATGCACAAAAAGCGATTTAATCTTGAAACGTATTTTTCATAATTTTTTCGGAAAAATATCCACTTTTAGAAAAAGTTTTTCACAACTTTTCATGCACCATCATACCCGATCTTGTGGAATTTTTAGGGAATTTTTGAGAACTTTTATCGAAAAAAAATCTTTTATCTTTTACGGATATTTGTCTTTTATTATATATATATATATATATATATATATATATATATATATATATATATATATATATATATATATATATATATATATATATATATATATATATATATATATATATATAGGTAAAGTTAAAATAAAAGACAAATATACGTAAAAGAATAAAAAGATTTATTTTTTTTTAAATTCTCAAAATTCCAAAAACATTCCACAAGATCGGGTATGTTGGTGCATAAAACTTTTGTAAAAACATTTTTATAATTTTGAGTTTTGACACGTTTTTTAATGCACAAAAAGCAATTTTGATCATAAAAAATTTTGATGCTCAAAATTTTCAACTTGGTTTAGTTAGATATGCAATATTATTTTGATGAAAAAGTCAAAAGAAGTTGGGTGCAAAACCAATTTTGATGCACAAAAACGATTTAATCTTGAAACGTATTTTTTCATAAATTTTTTGGGAAAAATATCCACTTTTAGAAAAACGTTTTCACAACTTTCTCATGCACCATCATACCCGATCTTGTGGAATTT
>CM040246.1:55190584-55220727 GCA_022545495.1 Chrysanthemum lavandulifolium
TTTAAAAGTGAAGTCATTGATTGAGTTTTCAATTTTACAAAAACTCGAATCGATTGATTTAAAAGCAACTCATTCACCACCATCTTTGAAAACACCAAATATTTTTCGAAGAATTTTAGACGGAAAAACATTTGTGTAGGAATAGCGATCCTTCGACATACTTTCCTTGTTTTGTTTTTAGGATAAGTGCAATTTTGTGAAAATCGTTTAAGCGTAGCACTTTCCTTTCTTGAAAAGCGGGTTGCTATCGAAATAATAGCAAGCCATAGTTTAACACGGGTTCTGATCGAAATAGCGTAAGCCATTAATGAAGCGGAGTTCTGATTTTAAATAAGCGTAAGCCATCATTTTGTGACATGTTTTGGAAAGAATATTTACACCTCTGCTCGAACTTCATCTATGGTCCCGTGCCATTATTGAATGACATTTCTAAGACCGTAGATGTTATCGATACGAGAATACATGTCATGTGAAAACATATTTTTGGTATTTTGAAATTTTCGATTTTATGGGTTTTTGAAGGTTTTATATTTTCTATTTTCTTTTTGTTGGTTTTATATTTTGTATTTTGCTTTTTGTTGGTTTTATATTTTGTATTTTGTTTTTCGGATAAATATATACAAAGATAGAGAAGATGATATAGTTAAAGAAGATGATGATCGAGTACCGAGATAAGGATATCGAGCAAGACGTCGTAGAAGATAGAATTCGTCATCTCTTAAACATCCACCACCAAAGCTTCCAAGGGCTCTTGAATTGAAAGAAATAGAACCAAGCGAAAGTGAGACTTTGGCGACTTCCCCAAACCGAAAATCCTTTAGGCGAAAGCGATTCAAAGCTTTCTTTCAAGCTTCTCTTAGCAGTGCACAAAGAAGCACACCATTATCATCGAACTTCTTTGCTCCTTTTAAGAATAATCACCGTGATCCTTCGTTCGAGGTTATATCATCCAATAGAACACCGACAACGTTTCATCCCACACTTAAATAATCTTCTCAAATTTCTTTTCCACCGAGGTGCAAGCAATCCATTCCAAAAGGTGTCAAGAGAGCAATTCCCCAAGTAGTTGAATTGTTGCGATCGACCTCTTTGTATAATGCTCTAGAACTCTCCTAAATACACTTCATGAGGGAATGAAGAACACCTTCCCATGTTCACATTTTTCTTCCACGATGAGCGTGTATGAAGCTCAAGAACCCAAGTACACCAATATCCAAGAACTCTCCGAATACACATCAAGAGGGTAATGTAGAACACCTCACCTATGTTCACATCTTTAGGTCACGATGAATGTGTATGAAGCTCAAGTATCCAGTATACCAATACACAAGGAATGAATAATCGATAACATTGAAGAAGCGAGGCCAAGTCATCGATTATCTCTGCGGGTGACAATCTGCGGATGTCAACACCGAATAAGTGATTATATCTACGAATCACGATTAAGCACTCAAGTGAAACAGTGAGCATCCCCAATGTACACGATCTCTCTCCCCGATCCTTGCGACACCATCGAAATCACCACATACTAGTGTATCATTATCTTGAAACTTTCTAACATCACTTCCCCACGTGGTTGGAATAAGAACACTAAACGCCTTGATGAGTAAAACCTTGAGTTTCTCTGCGGTCATGACATTTGTTTTCCGGAATATCTTCAATCACTTAGAAGAGTTAAGTTCATCAAGTTTACTAGCCATGAGTCAAACTTTGAGTTTCTCTCGGTAATAACATTTGTCTTCCGGGATATCTTCAATCACTTAGAAGAATTAAGCTCATCAAGATTACTCGCGATTAGATCGTGTCTCCTTTCCCTTCTGGTATTGATGCTTGAATCAAGAACTCATTGAAAGCCCGTATACTAGAAATTTGTTGAGAAGAACACTTGAATTCTTTGTGAGAATCAACTTCTTTGAAGACTCTCTCGACTATTTTTATCAACCCTTATGTAGACAATTTGAAGTAACCAGCGATGAAGAGAAGCCGATATACCCTTCTTGAAAGCGAAGTCAACTTCCCACATTTGTATCTTAAGCTTGCACCTAATGATGGAAGAACGGTGTAGAGAATTTATGCTTCAAGCAAATCTCTAAGTACTCACTACCCAAGCAAAGTATGAGACATTAACACCTCTTGCGATTATCCACACCGTCATATCGTGTGACCTTGAGTAAAACAAAGTAACTCCTAGTAGTGATAGTTAACGGTCTTCAACCATCCACCTCATTCTGGTAACTAGATAAACCAAGTCTTCAACTCACATTCTTAAGCCCGAGCAAGTTATCAAATAAGAACACGCCTTTGTGAAAGTCAACTTCAATCTCAAATAAGTGATAAATGATTAACTCCAAAGTAATCAACTTGTGTCAAGCTGTCCAACAATAGTCAATATCAACATCTCGAGGAGTCATCTGCTAAAAATATGAGCAAGTCTAATTGGGAATTGAATCGACTTATAACTTTCTCCCATTAGTGCCTCCCTAAACCGACAATCTGTTTGATAAATGCCCGATTAAGAAGAAGTCTTTAGATCATTAAATGCAACTCGTCTTTAGTCTTCTAACATGTAGCGAGAAAATGTAGAAGCAGGATCGTAGACTCGACCTTCTTCAAGATTGTTCGGTTGGGGAATAGATAGTTAACATCTTCAACTCACACCAAAAGCATCCTCCAAAAGCATCCCAATTAACTTACATCTTGCAAATCCCTTAACTAAAATCTCTCCCAATCAAACAAGAACGAGAAAGATGTTCATCAAGGAAATCGGCAATCGGGCCGCAGCGAACACACAAGATGGTAACACCAAGCAAACAATCACATCAAACAAGAATGAAGGTTGTTCGAATCATCATGTTGATGTGCACGTGAAGCATTAACCGGAAGCACTTTGTCAATAACCTCATATCAGCTTGTGAAGATGTCAACTAACGGCTCTTAAGAAGAAACTCCATGTAAAGATGATCCGATAAGAAGAAGCTCGGTTCTTACATGAGTTAGGAGCCGTTTGACCATATATTCTCAAATATTAATCAATCATGCAAAAAATTCACACTTCTTCTCCCCCTCAAGAATTGCATACGAGATGCCATTCTTGATTAAATAAGTGAAAATCATCCGAATGTTCTATTCACACTTCTCTCCCGCAAAATCAGCACGTGATGTCGCCATCTTCATTATATTGAGCAAGTGGAATGAGAAAAACAATCAGTGGTAGCCCGGTTCACTTGATGACCAAGCGCATGGAAAAAGTATGAAGCATGTTGATGAGAATGGTCATAATAGAGAAGATTTCTTCTTGGAAGATAAAGCGCATCGACACGTACACTTTTCTTTTCTTTAGAGTACGAGGCATGAACTGTTGTGTTCATACGTCATAATCTCTCTCTTTTCAGCTCTCTTAGCAAAACATGTAATCAACCCCATTATCATTCAACAGGCTTTTTGTCGTGACAGCTGAAGGAGATAACCCAATATGATGAATTTGACCTTGAAGTAAACTAACCCGAACTCGTGACTTAAACTTGCACATATGTAACAAAGAGCGGTGCCGAGAATTCATGCTCCATTGAATCTCTAATTACTCTATACTCTTCAACCAACCAACCATCGAGTATAAGACGTATGCCACCTCTTGAAAATCCACAATTGAATGTGACACTGAGCACTACAACGTAACTCCTTAAAGTGATAGTTATTTTGTGGTGGTATGAGCCCAATTCCCCAAGTGGTAAAAGAAAAGGTAAAAGACACCCATCAATAACTAGATTTCCAAGTCTTCGTTTTTGATAATAAGCTCGAACAAGGATCTCGAAGAATCTTCATCCATCCATCCCCGATACCTTCAGATACTAAGAACACTCGCCCGTGATGTTTTACTTCAACCTCAAATAAATAATACTGAATTTACGCCGATGTCACATCTTCTTAACTGCTCAAATCTAGCCTTCTTTGACATTTAACTGAACTTTGATAATGGTTTTATCCCGACCATGGTTTAATGAGCATAACCCCGTAAAACTTTGAAGTAACCAAACCGCCATGACGAATATCCAAACACACATCCAATTCATGAAGTACACCCTTTTATCCCTTCTTTGAAGCAGAAACCGTAGCCCCAGCATCAAATGTGATCCCGAAATACACTTTCCTTTCTCCAGGACGGTTCCATCATTACGGGATTTTACAACTCTATGGTTTAAACCGAGAAATAGTTTCTTTCGCGGGATTTTACAAAACCAAGAATAAACCGTAAGATAGATCCGAAATGCACTTTACTAATATCGGGATGTTTCCATTGTCACGGGATTTTACAAGTCTATGATTTAAACCGAGAAATAGGTTCTTTCATGGATTTTACAAAATCAAGACAAAACCGTAAACAATGTCGACTTGAATATGTTATGACAACTTTGGTTTCGGTGAATATCTCATTTTGGGAACATGCGCGGTTCATCAACGGTTTATTATCCAACATCAACACCATCATCAACCATCCAATCACTACTTTGGTAAACACATCATTCACGCAATGCATCGGCTATTGTAGTGACCACATGGAGAAGTAAGCCGATATACCAAACTTGATCATGAAGTGAAATTCCCCATTTGTTACTTAAACTCGTACTAATCCTTGTGAAAAGAAGCGGTGTACCCGATGTACAAAACCTCTTGACATTCTCAATCGGGTGAGACACAAGTGATAACTACGTTGTGGGTTAAGTGAGAAAGAATCACAAACGCAACTAAATAGCCAAGTCTTAATCACCTCTATAAGCGCCAAACAAGTCATCTTCGCGGAAGAGTAGAAGGAAAGAAGACAAAATAAGTAAACACGTCCGGAAAACCTCACTTCAAATCCAAATAAGAAATATCGCACAAGCAACCCCAAAGTCAACCTTGGTCAAATATCAATTCAAGCCGTGACAGAATACCCATCGTGAAAATGCATAAACCAAGGTACCAATCAACATAACAACAACGTATCCATGAGATTCGTGATTTACCTCATACGTTGAATGAAATTCGTGACCCATGAACCGTGATATATCAATTCAGAAATTTGTGATGCCACCATTTAATTAACCAATGGTACTCGGTCCATTTCACACAAATAAACCAACCTTTCGGCCCATGTAATAGGCGGTAGTTGATCCATATGCCACCCAACCCTAACCATCCGATTATTTAACATACTTACATCACACATACAAACCCTAATCCCATTTATCATCCGCCCCTTCTCTCTTTACACCTAAAATCTCTCACTTTGCTCTAACCTAATCTCACTCTTACTATCATCGCACCAACCCACAAACCGGACCTAAAGTATTCAAACAAAAGATCGCCTCCCATCATAATCGGTTCTATCACTCAAATCACAGATTAGTAAATCAAATAATCGTGTTATTCTCTCATTTCTCATTTCTTGCACATAAGAGAATCAAAAACTTTAATCTTTTTTTTTTGTAAATAAACGACTTCGCCGAGAGATGGTGGAGGTCCTTTGATTTGACGGCTTCAAGGTCTTCAGGGCTGGTTTAAGCATGTATGCATAGATCTCAAGATTGAATTGATATTCCATTCTCTCACGGGTAGGTTTTAATTGAATATATTTTCGTTTAATTGCAAAACAAAACCGAAAGAAAGATGGATTAGCACACGAGTTGTGATGATTCAATCTTTTAGATTTTGGATAGATAAGGAGTTGAGCGAATCAAAACTTATGATTTAACATGACTTGTTAACATCATATTTTTATTATTCGGAGATCATCAATAAGTTAGATCAATGAAGATAGTTTATGGGTCGATTGGTTCTGAACGGAATCATAGTGAAATCATTTGCCCAATGAAAATCTGAGGTCGTCAATACTTCATTTTCAATACTTGTTTTTAATTTTCGATTTGGAACTTTGTTGGTTTGATTACTTGAAACCGAATCTGTGATGAAAATAAATTTCGTGTGATAGGCCCTTGGTGGTCTTGATTTGGCTTCAAATATTCACGAGATTTTTCCCGAGATTCATTAGACATGGTTGAGTCTTTTGGTATTTGTTGAGGTCGGTGTTGGTTATGTGGTGAATCTTCTTCTTCCTTCTGTCAAAACCATTTTACACAAGTCGCCATGACTAACTCGCCAAGGCCAAGTCGCCACGGCTAACTCGCATGAGCCAAGTCGCCACGGCTAACTCGCCAGGCCAAGTCGCCACGCTAACTCGCCAAGGCCAGTCGCCACGGCTAACTCGCCAAGGCCAGTCGCCAAAGCTAAGTCGTAGCGACTTGTAAAGACAAGTCGCTATAAAAGTTCGATTGCATCCGGGCGGGTTTGTGTTAAATCGCTAGCTAAGTCGCTAATGACTTTTTGACTCAAAAGTCAAAAGTACCACAAGGACGATTATCACGATAATACAAGTCGCTAGCATGAATATTCATATTTTCCGATGAGTTTTCCCGACCAAAAACCCGAAAACATTCATAAAATGCATCCTTTGACCCATTTTGACTGCATGGACTGACCATATGAGCAAATGACTAGATGACCATTTTTTTTTTCACTGCTTTTGGTACAAAGCCATAAAATGATATACACGAGTTTGGATAAAACATTGACATAACACAAATGAGTACAAATTGTTGGGACCTTGACTTTGTTGACCAAAGTAAAAAGATACACAAAACATGTCAAAACTGTTATCATAAAACATCAGCAAAAAACCTTTTTTCGACCAATCAAAATGGAATAAAAATAGTTTAAACACAAGATCCGAACCACAATAAGTCAATAAACACAAACAACCATGGTACGAAACCACACAAATCAAAGATAACACAATAACCATGGCTCTAATACCAATTGTAGGATCCTTATTTTATTGTGTTAGATGATTCGGGTGGTCTTGGGAGATCAAAATACATGTTTTCCATTTTAGAGAGAGTAGAGAGAGAGAGAGAGGTGTTCTTGCTAGAGGTTTACACAAATGAAAGATTAGATTATTGAATGAAGCACCACCCTTCCATGGATGGAAGGGGTATTTATCTTACAATACACGACCTCCTATCGGCTGTGGATCGGGGATACGAGTGGGTAAAGACCCGTCCTTCCTCCACGGTGTTGCACGAAACTATTTTACGCTCTCGACTAACTAATAAAACAATAAATAACGTGACTAACGACAAATCTACGAGCTAACTTATGCTAGATAACATTTGGGGTGACCGACTCTTCACTAAGAAATTTTCCAATTCCTAACACAAGGCGATTGGTATGGTGTGTGTGTGGTGGTGGGTGGCGGTGTTCGAATCCCAAAGAATGGCTTTTTACAAACTATTTATTTTTTGATTTTCTTTACAAACTGCTTAAGCAACTAGAGATAAGCAAATTATAAAACTAAAACTTTTTATAAAAACCAATAATAAGCTCAGTTTGAGCTTATTATCTCAACAGTGAGCTAGAAATGGAAATAAGACCAAAGTTTAAGCCAAAATGGCTTATAAGCTAAAAAATAAGCACAAGATGAATTGAAAATAAGCTAAATATTGATAATAAGCTAATATATCAACTGAATAAGCACAATAACTAGAAATAAGCACTTATCAAAATCCAAATAAGCATAAACTGAGACACAGGACACTTTTTGTTTTCTAGGCACCTTTAAGCTAAATTTTAAGCACTGTAATAAGCTAGAAAATGTAAATAAACACTGGAACTAACTAGTATACCAATTAAGCTTTCCAAAAAGCTAAATTACAAAGTTTGGCTTTCACTAATAAGCTTGTGAGAAGCTTATGAAGAAACTGAAAAACCATGACTGGTCATTGTACTGAATGGAATGGGACAAACAAAAAGCCATAAGCAGGCTTATCAAATAAGCTACAAATGGAAAAACAAGCACTGGCACTTCAAGCTAGCCAGATGGGCTTCTAGAATCAACAAGTTGCATAAGCTAATCTTTTCTAATAAGCAAGTTATAAGCTTGTGATATGAGCTTATGAAACTCTGCACAGGGGAGATTTTAAAACATGTTGTCAAAATAAGCTAAGAAATAAGCTATTAAATAAGCTAATGAGTAAAAAATACTAGGATAAAGTTAAGCAGTTGTATTTTACTATTCCAAAAGCTCAAAACATGAAACTCAAAGTTGAAACCTATAGAAATTAATCTATTTTATTCAAAAACGACCAAACTGAAATTTTGACTTTTTTAATTACACTAATATTTTGACTTTTATGAGATTTGAATGATCCTAGGCTACTAAATATGTTATATTAAGCTATTATGAGACTAAATTAAGCTAGATAAACAACTTTTAAAACAGTATGAATGATTATTCAATCTATATTTCTAACAGTGAGGTAGCAAATAAGATTCAAAGATCAATTTGACTATGTAACAAGTTAGTACTAGTTTTTATTGTTGCACTGAGATATTAGGTACCCATGTTACATAAAACAACCAAGAACAATAGCACTAACAATCTCAAACACAGGTAACACTCACAAATCCAAACACCCCTTAATAAGGCTCTTTTGAAGCTTTGAGTACTAAAACAAACTTTTAAACCAAGAAATCTATCTATTAACTGATATTGACTATATTTAAACAGGATTAAACTAGAATTAACAAGTTTTAATTACTAAAACTAGGAAATGTAAATTTCAAAGAAATGGCTTACAAATTGTATCTTTGCACTAAACTGAGGACTGAGAACTGAGAATACTCCTAATAGCTTTCCAAAAAGCTTCTAACCCAAGAGCAATTCATAGATCATCCTACTTCAGCTTCCTTCACCATATTCATTGATTTTTGAATTTCCACTAATTTATTTGGTATTTTGGTATTTTTTCTATTTGATACTAAAAGCGATTTTAAGTTTTCTAAAAGCTTAGAAAAGCTTTATAAGGAGCTTAAGTGAGCTTATGAGTCCTTATAATCCACTACAATTGACTTTAAGCTTATATGAGATTTTTAACAAAATATTGCATAAACTGAATTCATAAACACAAACTGAAATTGAAACTGAAAATAAGTTCTTAATACACTGAAATAACTTTACAAAGTATTTGAAGGCTTTGAAATACACTGGAAACTTAAAATATAAAAAACGACATAAGCAAATTAAAATTATACTAGTTTTTGCTTCACATTGCTTCCTTTTCTTTTTATAATGATCATTTCCACTCTTGTGTCGACATCTGAATCTTTCCCACCTCTCTTGAGCCATTGGATCTCTCTAATTCATCAGAATCGTCCACTTGGAATTTTTGGCGCCAAATATCTCTTTAGCAGGTTTTTTGCATTTAAAGAAGTTTGGGGGATTGTGGAGGTGGAGGGGAGTGGGTATACAAGTGGAAAGACAGGTGGAAATGTTGAAAAAGATGGAAAAACCACCTCTGGTTTTGGTTTTACAGGCGTGGAGAAGGAGATGTACAGTGTTTATGGTTTGGCGGGTTTGACTTTATTTGACTGAGGCTTATAATAAGTGGGGGGTCAAAATGGATAATGACAGGGGGTCAAAGGGTTTTGGCTGGGGTAAAAATACAAAAAGGGTCCAATTGGTTTGTTTAATACAAGGACTAATCTTGTAATTTTCTGTTTTATGAAGGACCAAAACTGCCAACAATCCAAAGTTATTACAAGGACCATTCCTGCCAAATATGAATAGTACAAGGACCATTATGCATAAAATTCCATTTTTAAATTTCCAAGGACTATTTATGACAATTTTTAAAGTTAAGGGACCTAAGTTGTAATTTTGCAATTTTAAATTTCAAAGATCAAATTTGACAACTCATGAATCCCTAGGGACTTTAAATAACATTTTTCTTTATTTTGATTTACTGGGTCTTGCTTTTTGACAACTTTTGAAACTTGGGGGACTAAAATTGCCAATTATGCAAACTTGATACGTTTTCACCGATTTTGATGTTTTGCATTTAAAACACATAAAACACTTATTTGTGATATTTTCATCATTTTGATGCATTTCGAGTGTTTTCGGATGTTTTGGCATTCTAAATAGTACAAAATGATGAGTATTTAGACACTCATCAATCCCATACTAAGATATTGCTAGTCCCTAGCAATGTTTTGAGAAAATTAATGGATTTCATCTCTTTACCAAAAGCCATTACTACGGAGTAGCCAATTGTTTTAGTTCAAGTAAGAACTTTGGTACAATGATAACGAATGATTTTGAGCAAATCATAAAGTCGAAGCGGATTTGATTTGTCTTTACGAAACCGTTTGCTTACGGACTAGCCAACTCTTAGATAAATTATCAATATTATCTTTGGTGAGTCGATTACCAATTATGGTTTTCAACCGCCTTTACCACAAGCCATAAACTTGCGGGCTAGCCAACTTTTCACTAGTTAAAGATATGGTGGTGAACACCATACAATTTTGGGCAAATTGCAAGCCGTAAGCGGATTTGAGATATCTTTACCAAGAGCCGTTTGCTCTGGATTAGCCAATCCTTATGTGGGTTAGACATGGCGGATGATTACCATTTCTTTGAGTAAGTGAAAAACACTTACTCCAAAAAAAAATTGGCCAAAACGGGAATTGGGTGGAATAATTACATGATAAAATTCGTGAGAATTCCCCACATAGAAATGAATATTGCCTCAATATTCAAAGTACCGCGGTTATGCCGAAACATAGAACGTAAAAGGAAATACTACGGCCATTATTTTATTTTTGATATATACACATTTTTTTTTTTTTAGAGAGGTTTATATACAACAGCGGGGGTCAACTCCCCCACACTAGGGTGGTACTCACGGGTGAAAAACCCATGTGGTGTGCTACTGTTTTTGATTATCGAGTCGCTAGCTTGACTCGATCCCCGCATTCATTGGTTCATGGGGAAAGCAACGTGGAAAACCAATCTCGATCGGACTTTCATTCACAGTTTTAGTAAACATATGAACATTAGAAAGTTCCACACCGACGAGATACAACCGGTATTTTTAATAGTAAAAACTATAAAGGATAATACCGGGGTCAAAGATGGTGTCCTCATTCCCGAAAGAGAAAAGGGAAAGAGCAACCACGCCATCCGTGAAGAATGGAATAAAGATGTGCATCACAATGCATGTCCATTCCTCAATAGTAAGAAGCAAATCACCATATTTGACATTTTTAAGCTTAAACTTGAAGCTTGTATGGTGATTGTCAATAAGATGTACGGGAGGGAGGGTTTGGGACGATTCTTCGTTTAATAAACTTTCAAGAAAAAGGATGTCCCCCTCTGAATCCAAGTAAGTATCATCAACCCCTGTTGGAATTGACTCATCACTTAGAAAAGCATCGACTTCATTCCAAAAGTTATCATCTTCCTCATCCGGTGTGAGAGAAGAAATGGAATAGTCGGAAACAATTGGATCAGGAGATGAAATGGATGATGGATCATTTGAAGATTCATCCACAGAGTTAACAAACTCAATACGATAAACTGGTTCCGGAGGTGGGACAAGTGGTGTGCTCTTAGAGCTAGCAATTTCCATCACTTTCGATGAAGTCTCCGATTCTAGTTCATCATAGTCAAGAACACTCTTGACTTCCTTGGTACAACTTTCAAACCATTTGTTTGAACCAGGGTTGATTTTCTTAGCTTTTAGCTCAACACGTTTTTGGTGACTCCTCTTAACCGTGAAATTTGAGAGTGTTGCATTGATTCTTTCAGATTTTTGATCAATTGTGGCAACACTATGTTTGGATAGAGGTTTTGGAGTTCGATTGATATTAAGCGTGAGTTCTTCGTTGTCAACCCGTATGGTCAACTCTTGACAAATACATCAATTAGAGCACGACTCGTTCTAAGAAAGCTCTCCCTAAGATGAGGGGAACTCTAGGATCGCATCAAAGTCTACTACAACAAAGTCGGTAGGAAAATGAAACTTTCCTACTTTCACCACGACATCCTCGGCTATCCCAGTGGACGAGTTATTATGCGATCCGCTAGCTCGAGTGTCATACAAGTAGATGTAAGTTTAGGAAGAGCAGTTTCTTCCATACCGAGAGTGGCATGAGGTTAATGCTAGCGCCAAGATCGCCAAGGCGGAGCATTGAACCATCCCTAAGAAATCACACGGGATTAAAACCGCCGGGGTCTTCAAGCTTTTACGAAGCTTCTTGAGAAGGACACGAGCATTGCTCATTTAGAGGGTTTTAGCCATCTCGGATAACTTATCTTTGTTGCTCGATAAGCCTTTAAGCGTGGATGCAAATTTGGGCATTAGAGCGAGAGCATCAACGAAGCTTATATCAAAGTGCGATTCATTGAAAATTTGGAAAAATTTTTCCATTTGCTCTTTGGTTTTGTCTTTGAGCTTCTCATCATGCAATCTTGATGGGTAAGGAAGTTGACTAGACTTTTGAGCCGGACGGAAGTCATTCACAGCTCGAATTTGTCTTGAACTTGGTTCGGACTTAAAGCTTGGACTACGAAGGTGGGACGTGTCTTGATGCCATTGGGCTTGAGAATTGCACCTTGTCCGTTGTATCCTTGGTAACTTGACTCATTGCTCACAGTGGAGGAGGCATTGGAGTCGAAGGTCCATGTGTGTCTTAGGTTCACTTTCTACTACCTTTGGGAGAGAAGAAGAAGAGGTAGTAGGAATAGCGGGTCCATTGTATGAAACACCACTTCGGTTGTGATCGCCTTTGCATCGCCCCTCGGGTTAGCGATCGTGTTGCTCGGAAGTTTTCCACAGGCGAGGGTTGATCATTTAAAGACTTTTTAAGATCGGCGATCGGTGACCAACAACTGTTCATTTCATCTTGGGATTTCATGAATTGCTTCAATAACTCATCTGATGATGGTCCAGTTGGAACAATGGCTTGAGTTTGATTAGGAAAATTCTGGCCTCTAATGTTTGGATTAGGGCCTTGATTTTGAAAATTTCCTTGGTTAGGATTCATATTCCCATGAAATTGATTCCCTCGATTGAAATTGTTTTGATTAAGGTTTCCTTGATGTTGGAAACCTTGATTTGGTCCGGATAGAAATTACCTTAGTTTTGATAACCTTGGTTCATTCTAGGTTGGTTCGATTCGGTTTTGTATGTTAGGATTCGGTTAAAACCGGGTGGTGTCATCGCTAGGTGCGGTAGTGAGGATCGACTTGTGGTCGGTATTGATTACCTCCTTGAAGTGAAGTACCGGCTATAGCATTGGCTTCAACCGGACTACCATCGGTGGCGATCTGATTGTAGTATGCATGAGGGCCACCACAAGTAACGGACCTCGACTTTCTTCACTTCACCATGTGATGGTGTGCGTGTGAAAGTGACTTTCTTTGGTTAGCAAGAACCAAAGCACGAACAATATCCGCGAGTTTGTCAATCTTAGCATCGGTGTTAGATGTACTCACGTGAGATGAAGTAGAAGGTCCATCATTAGACCGAGGCCGATATGTCTTTGTGCGGAAAGGCGGACACGGGACTTGTTTTCAATAATTTGCAAGGCTTCTTTTGTGGTCTTGCTCAAGAAATTACCTCCGCGGAGGCATTTAAAGAGTCTTGGTTAGTCGGTTTAATCCATTGTAGAAAGTATCCATTTGCATTAACTCGGTAAAACCATGATCACGGACACTTCATGAGCAACTCTTTGTAACGATCCCATGCCTCCCGAATGATTCATCAAATCTTTGAGAGAATTTCATTATCTCATTCTTAAGACTTGTAGTTCGGGATGGAGGATAGAATTAGTTAACAAATTTGGTGACTAAATCCTCCCATGTCTCAATGGAGCGAGGGGTTGTTTCTCAAGCCAATTCGGGCTTGTCCTACAGAGAATGGGAACAGAAGAAGCTTAATTGCTTCATGTGGGACATTCTTGTATTTGATGGTAGATGCAATCTTGTTAAACCATCGAATATGTGCATGAGGATCATCCGCTCAAAACCATAGAATTGGCTTTGGGTTGCAGTTAAGCAACCCGGTTTTGAGCTCAAAGGTATCAGCCATGATGGTGGGACAACAATGGCATCTCCGTAACCCTCGATGGGTGCTTGGAGAAGCTCATTCATAGGCTTATCTTACGCCATTCTGACGGGGGTGGTGGTGGTAGGCGTTCCTCGATCACGGTGAAGGGCGAGCGTCCTCGTCACGAGGAATATTTGCAAGCTCGGAAAGTGGACTTGTAGAGCTGGAAGAGCAGTGCGCATGCACTAAGTATAAAATCGTTTTCAAAACAAATGCGAGGCAAAGCGACAAGTTTACTTAAACCAATAATCACAAATGAAATGGCTTCTTTGAAAAAGGTACACCAAATCACAAGGGACACAAAGGCAAGTTTTAAATCTTTTGTTGGGAACTTATTAATGTTCACACCCCGGTTAGTAGGTGTCTTGCCTTGATTTTGGTGGTTGATTTTATGTATTTAAGTACCTTTGAAAAGGCGAGGTATAGATTTGTCTTTGAGGGTTTAAAAAAAACTTTTGGACAATATTTTTGGTATCGTCTCGTTTAACCAAATCGTATCTCTTTAAGAATCACCTTAAAGAAAATACAAGAAAGAAAACGTTACGATTGTTTTGTTGTTTTATATTTTGTTTGGTGTTGTTAACACTTTAGCAAAAATGTTAATGAACTTTTTGATAACTTTACAAAAAAAACTGTTTACAAAAGGTGGTATATGTGCAAGAATTGATCTGAAAATGTTTAGAACACGCTTACAGCCTCCCCGGCAGCGGCGCCAAAATTTGATTGGCTCCCAAACAGTCAGGTTTTATCACACAAGTCAACCACTTGTGAATGGTCAACCGTAATAAAAGTCAAAACAGTCTGAAACCAATGCAATTAAATCCAGAGGAGTTTAGTGTATCCCCGGGTCGTTAAGTCCCAACGAGGATGAATGGTGTTTCAAAACTTTCAGATGTCGAATAATCACTAAGGATAGTGATCAGTAAGGATTTTGGAATATTTATACCTAAAGAAAAAGTTTTGTAAATACAGGGGCTTAAATGCAAATTAAAGAAAATTAAAAAGCTAAAATATATTAAATAAACGCTATCACTATATTTAAAATGATGTTTTTCTATGATTTATAAAACAAAATAACTTAAATAAACTATTTTATTTAAAACGTAAACTTAAATTATCTAAAAACGTAACCTAGAATGAAAACGTGCGTTATATATAAAAATTACGCGAGTGCGCAAGTAAAAACGTAAAATTTGTGAAATAAAAGTCCTACGAATGTAAAAACAATTTTCTTACGTACTATATGACAAAAGAAAATTTTAGAAAAAAGATTTATATTTTTTGACTTTTATATTTTTTATTATGAATTAAATACTATTTTAAACTAATTAAATGTTTAAAAATACTAAAACTATTTAGAAAATTCTGAAACTTTTTTGTAAAATACTTATTATCAATACAAAGCTAGGAAAAATACAAAAGTTGAAAAAGCTTGTTTGAATAAGCTGAAAATAAGCTAATACATTCGAATAAACTAATATGAAAAAAACGGGTTAAGTATTAAATGATGTAAACTATAACCAGTCAAAGACCCAAGGGCAGTTGGTATGGTGTGTGTGTGGTGAGCTGGGTGGCCAGTGTTCGAATCCCAGCAATGGCTTTTTTGCAAACTATTTATTTTTTTGATTTTTCTTTTACAAACTGCTTAAGCAACTAGAGAATAGCAAATTATAAAACTAAAACTTTTTATAAAAACCAATAATAAGCTCAGTTTGAGCTTATTATCTCAACAGTGAGCTAGAAATGGAAATAAGACCAAAGTTTAAGCCAAAATGGCTTATAAGCTAAAAAATAAGCACAAGATGAATTGAAAATAAGCTAAATACTGATAATAAGCTAATATATCAACTGAATAAGCACAATAACTAGAAATAAGCACTTATCAAAATCCAAATAAGCATAAAGCGAGACACAGGACACTTTTTGTTTTCTAGGCACCTTTAAGCTAAATTTTAAGCACTGTAATAAGCTAGAAAATGTAAATAAACACTGGAACTAACTAGTATACCAATTAAGCTTTCCAAAAAGCTAAATTACAAAGTTTGGCTTTCACTAATAAGCTTGTGAGAAGCTTATGAAGAAAGCGAAAAACCATGATTTGGTCATTGTCTTGAATGGAATGGGACAAACAAAAAGCCATAAGAGAGCTTATCAAATAAGCTACAAATGGAAAAACAAGCCGGCACTTCAAGCTAGCGGATGGGCTTTAGAATCAACAAGTTGCATAAGCTAATCTTTTCTAATAAGCAAGTTATAAGCTTGTGATATGAGCTTATGAAGCTGTACCTGAGGGAGATTTTAAACAAGGTTGTCAAAATAAGCTAAGAAATAAGCTATTAAATAAGCTAATGAGAAAATATAAAAATACTAGGATAAAGTTAAGCGGTTGTATTTTACTATTCCAAAAGCTCAAAACATGAAACTCAAAGTTGAAACCTATAGAAATTAATCTATTTTATTCAAAAACGACCAAACTAAAATTTTGACTTTTTTAATTACACTAATATTTTGACTTTTATGAGATTTGAATGATCCTAGGCTACTAAATATGTTATATTAAGCTATTATGAGACTAAATTAAGCTAGATAAACAACTTTTAAAACAGTATGAATGATTATTCAATCTATATTTCTAACAAATGAGGTAGCAAATAAGATTCAAAGATCAATTTGACTATGTAACAAGTTAGTACTAGTTTTTATTGTTGCCTTTGAGATATTAGGTACCCATGTTACATAAAACAACCAAGAACAATAGCACTAACAATCTCAAACACAGTAACACTCACAAATCCAAACACCCTTAATAAGGCTCTTTTGAAGCTTTGAGTACTAAAACAAACTTTTAAACCAAGAAATCTATCTATTAAGCGATATTGACTATATTTAAACAGATTAAACTAGAATTAACAAGTTTTAATTACTAAAACTAGAAATGTAAATTTCAAAGAAATGGCTTACAAATTGTATCTTTGCACTAAACCGAGGGAGAACCGAGAATACTCTAATAGCTTTCCAAAAGCTTAACCCAAGAGCAATTCATAGATCATCCCGCTTGACTTCCTTCACCATATTCATTGATTTTGAATTTCCACTAATTTATTTGGTATTTTTGGTATTTTTCTATTTGATACTAAAGCGATTTTAAGTTTTCTAAAAGCTTAGAAAAGCTTTATAAGGAGCTTAAGTGAGCTTATGAGTCCTTATAATCCACTACAATTGACTTTAAGCTTATATGAGATTTTAACAAAATATTGCATAAACTGAATTCATAAACACTGGCGAAATTGAAAGCGAAAATAAGTTCTTAATACTTTGAAATAACTTTACAAAGTATTTGAAGGCTTTGAAATACACTGGAAAACTTAAAATATAAAAAACGACATAAGCAAATTAAAATTATACTAGTTTTTGCTTCACATTGCTTCCTTTTCTCTTTATAATGATCATTTCCACTCTTGTGTCGACATCTGAATCTTTCCCACCTCTCTTGAGCCATTTGATCTCTCTAATTCATCAGAATCGTCCACTTGGAATTTTTGGCGCCAAATATCTCTTTAGCAGGTTTTTTGCATTTAAAGAAGTTTGGGGGATTGTGGAGGTGGAGGGGAGTGGGTATACAACTGGAAAGACATGTGGAAATGTTGAAAAAGATGGAAAAACCACCTCTGGTTTTGGTTTTACAGGCGTGGAGAAGGAGATGTACAGTGTTTATGGTTTGGCGGGTTTGACTTTATTTGACCGAGGCTTATAATAAGTGGGGGTCAAAATGGATAATGATGGGGTCAAAGGGTTTTGGTGGGGTAAAAATACAAAAGGGTCCAATTGGTTTGTTTAATCTGAGGACTAATCTTGTAATTTTACATTTTATGAAGGACCAAAGCGCCAACAATCCAAAGTTATTACAAGGACCATTCCTGCCAAATATGAATAGTACAAGGACCATTATGCATAAAATTCTATTTTTAAATTTCCAAGGACTATTTATGACAATTTTAAAGTTAAGGGACCTAAGTTGTAATTTTGCAATTTTAAATTTCAAAGATCAAATTTGACAACTCATGAATCCTAGGGACTTTAAATAACATTTTCTTTATTTTGATTTACGAGGACCTTTTTGGCAACTTTTGAAACTTGGGGACTAAAATTGCCAATTATGCAAACTTGATCGTTTTCACCGATTTTGATGTTTTGCATTTAAAACACATAAAACACTTATTTGTGATATTTTCATCATTTTGATGCATTTACGAGTGTTTTCGGATGTTTTGGCATTCTAAATAGTACAAAAATGATGAGTATTTAGACACTCATCACTATTTAAAGATGATCTGAGACCATGTTCGTCAACAAGCCGCAAAACTTAAATAAATCTAAATCGAAAACAACATGACAAGAAGTTGGTCGCCGAATTTTAGGGACATGGTCAAAGAAAAAAAAAAGACTGAAACTGGAGATTGTTCAATAAATGTTCTATGTCACTAAAATGAAAGATGCAACGATCATGAAGTTGGAGAAACTAAGATTTATTCACTAAAATGAAAGATCGTCAACCATCGAAGCGAGAAAAAACAAGAAATCCGTCAAAATATAAATGCTAATGTGGTTCTTTATGTAATGTTTTTAAATAATTAACGTAATTTATACTTTTTATTTTAGTTAATAAAAATTAGTTGTTGAAAAATGAAAAGCAAAATAAAAAATGTGGGTTCTCGTAAGTGTTATGTATTACGAAGGAGGACATTTTGAGGTGTTATATGAGAGAGATGTGTTTGAAAATAAAACGATGAGATTACAAATAAGACAAGTTTGACATCTTATTTGACATGACATCTTATTTGAGATGATATCATAAGTGGTGGTTTAACAATAATAAGTCAATGCATTGAGTCATCGGTTTGATAATCACATTATGATATGTATTTATAAGCCTATAAGGTAGATAATGTAAATCGACTAGCCAAAATTTGTTATTATAACTTTGAATTTGTACGAAAATTTATTTTATTATGGAAATAAGAGTAAGAAGAATGTTCATAATCGATAATCCTTAACGAGCGGTTGGTCACATGGCAACCTCTTAACACATCAAACCAACACTTTGAAGATGGTTTGGTCATATGCTTAATTGAACCAAATTTGGTCATTACATACTGTGTGAGAGAGTATTGTGAAATATGTTTGTGTTTAGTTAGGGTATGTTTGTGTGGTAAGTTTGATGGTTACTATTACGATATTTCTTGTTTAGTGTTTGTTTTGACCTATAATGCACGAAAGCGCTTGGGGGTGCCGTTCCGTCTGGAAGCGTTTGAAGCGGAAGCGGCGGAAGCGTGATGGAAACGTGTCGAAAAATGGGAAGCGTTTCATGTAGATTGAACGCATGGTGTTGAGCGAAACATTTGGGAAGCGTTTCGGGCCTTATAATCGCGTTTACGGGCCTTTTAATACGTTTACATAATTTCGGGCCATTATAAGCATGGTGATTGCTTGGTGGTACTATCGAGTGTTTTGACATGTATTGCTAGTTTGTAATAGTTGGAACTTTAGAGTAGAGATGTAAGATGAGTTTTTTCTTGGTGTTGGAGATGTTTAGCGAAGTTAGTTTTATGAATATGTTTTTGTTTATTTTTCGTGGTTGTGACTTGTGAATATTTGTGATTTTGCATTCAAGATGGAACCAGAGGTTACCTATGGATTTTAGGATGATAATGGTGGAGATGGAAGCCAATCAATCAGTCATAGTGAAAGTTTGTTTAGCTACGTATTGTGTGTTGTTTGATTAATTCGCGGTCGTAGTAAGTCATGATTTCTTTTATGCATGTAATCTGGTCATAAGGCGCAAATATTATAAAAATATTCAAATGGTTAAATGTGTGTATATCTGAGTATGATGTATTAGCGTTAAAAATATCGTAATATTTTGTTGAGAATATGATGTATTAGTGTTAAAAACATCTTAATATTTTGTTAAGAATAAAGACAAATTTTCATATACTAAAATATTATAAATACATGACGCGTTTCGCTCATCGTTTTTGAATTTTAGGATGTTCTTGGTTCGCCGTCTCCGTCTCCATCCCCGTCCCCGTTTCCGTCCCCGTGCTACTTAGGTTTTGACGATGAGAATGGATGTTGATATGAGTTGAGTCAACATTACATCCGGTCTTATTTGACTATCTTAACTTCACATATTTACCAATTAAAAGTTGCATTTATCTAACATATCTTTAGATGTGATCTTATTGTTTGCCGTTAACAAAAAGGAGACAACCAGAATATTATCTTTATTAGTGTAATTCCATATAAGTACTTCTTTTGGGTCAAGTTGTTGAAGTACCCAACACATCAATCACTTATCCTCAAATTTTAGCATGAAATATCTTTTATTTTAGCATGTAATATGTTATATCTACTAACAATATCTCAATCTTTTTATAAATTGATTATGGTCAACACAAAATATAATTCATAATTACCAAATATCTACTTTCACATTGTATGTTTTAGTAAAAAAAAACAAAAAACAAAAACAAAACAAAACAATAACCTCAAACACTTTGAACTCCCAACACAACACCTCAATGCATATGTACTCAACTTCCATACATTAATTTTGGTCAAAATGGAGTGTGAATAAGAAAGAGAGGACGTGTCGTGAATGAAATGTGCATCTTAAGATGCTCTTCCATCCTCATGCTTATATTTTATTCTTCTTTATTTAAATACACTTTTATTACTAATTTTCTTGACTTGATGTGCTATCAATCTTCAACATTTTCATCAAATTAGCCTGTTCCTCATCTGGGTATTACTCAAAATCAGTTTTTATAATCTGGGTTGTCAAAAAGATTGAATCTTGATTATTTATAAATAAGTTATATTACTATTAGTTTAGATTAAGAGAATAATGGGTTGTTTTTCATGTTTTGATTCTCGGGTGATGAGAAACCAATTTCTCAAAAAGTAGGGCTGATCGCCCTGAAGTTCATCCTACTTCTGCCCTTCTAATATCTCTAGATTGCCTTCTGGTAAGTTTGATCTGATCTAGCTTTATTTTTATAAAAGTTGTTATATGATATGATGTTTTAGATATATATGAATCTATGTTTGATCCATGAGTGCTAATGTGCTATGATGGTTTGATTCTGTGCGTATTTAGTTTTGGGCTAAAGATCTCATTTTTAATGTATTGGTGTGAAATGATTGGATTTGCAGGAGTGGATAGACTGAAAACGCGAAGTAATGTGAGTTTAAGGAGGGAATCGTCGGGTCCTAAGGATAATAATAATCCGTATAGTCAAATTGCTGCTCATACGTTTACTTTGCGTGAGCTTGCGGCTGCAACGAATAATTTTAGCCCTGATTGCTTTCTAGGGGAGGGAGGGTTTGGCCCTGTGTATAGAGGCCGTCTTCCGGGTACTGGTCAGGTATACTCTTTTTGTTTCTGTGATTTTTATTTGTTGTTTCTATGACTTGTGTTAGTTGTTTTAACGTGTATGGTGTCTGTTATGGTCGATGTACTCCGGTGAGTCCATTGAGTGACAATTGTTCAATACGTAGGAAGAACACTTGGGAATTCGGAACTTAGAGAGATTTGAGTCAATGTATATAGGGTGGTTCAAATCGAGTATAGATAAAAGAGGGTGGTCTTGATGCAATTTTAATTAGCACATAGGCATTAGGCATAGCTGCATTGTTCCAAATTAAGCATTTTTATAGTTTATCTTGTGTCGATCAAGATCCATTATTGAATCTACTGTCCAACAAGGTTTTTAGATTTGCATTTTTTTGGTAACCATGGTCGTCCTTTTTGGCCAATTAATCCACGAAGCTTGAGCCCACCCACACACACTCAAACCGGTAAAGCCCTTCGTTTTGGGAGATTTGCGGCCAATTCAAGTCTGTTTGCACCAAGCAGCATTCGAACTTGTCACCTCCACACTTTAGTGATGATAGTCACAAGCTCTTTGACAACTCGGCCACCCCTAGTAGTATAGATTTCCATTTTGAAAATGTTTTTTAACATTTCAAATAAAATACTCCTGGATACTCAATTTCATATTAGCTGCTATCAAAGGGTAACGTAAACTTACTTAATTGTCCATTCTTTTATCCTAATTTGAGCCTTTTGCTTCCATCTAAATCGTCGCATTTCCGTTTGTCATAAATTGTTTTTTGGTTATTTTGGGCGGTCAAATGATTGTTACAACTGCAAACAACATTGCATATTCAAACGCTATCTCGTTTTATTAGACCGAATCATATGAATTTAATTACTAAAATCACAAAATCGCTCAGATATCCATGCACTCCCTAAGATTGACATTGTAAATATGATTATCTTGCGGTGGATCCACAGAATTTCAGGCTAATGTATTGCCATATTGTGCTCTTATACAAGTTCTTTTCAGTGGTCATATGATTATTACAATTGCAAACAACATTGCATATGTAAACACTATCTCGTTTTATAACAATGAATAATATGAATTTGATTTTTAAAATTCACATAATAACTCAGACATGGTAAATTTGATTATCTTGTGGTGCATCCAGGATTTCGGACTAAGGTATCGCGTTATTATAGCAAGTAATTTTCAGCGGATGCATTACAATACTAAAATTTATATTCTTTGTCATTTATATAATTTATTCTGCAAAACACAAACTTTATGAAAGGGCATATGCACATGGACCACATAGGCACCAAATTATCTTGTTATGAAGTGCTTCAATCATGACCCTTTTCTCGACTGGTTCACACAACTTTGCATTATAGAAAAGAGTGATGCTACTTGCAATTTAGGATAATATGACATTCCTTCATCATAATTTGTTTAATGGATACATGGAGGGTGACTCATTAGCATTTATCATAGCTTGTAATCCATCATTTTGATCAATATATATTCATTTCTCCCTCTAGCTTAAGGCCATAACCGCAGCTTTGGTTCTTAGATATAAGTGTCTAATTCGTCTGGCATTTTGGTCCATAAGAATCCCCTAAAGGTTTTCTTTTTTAAAGCTTTGGGACTTTTTCTAGTACCTTCCAAGATGATAATATCATGTTGCAGTAAAATATTAGTAATGAGGTGGATGTGTGGCCACACGAGCTGACTGAGATTTCTTCTTGTAGTGTTTCTAGTGTAAATGAATAAAAAATGATTTTTTTTAATGCTAATGTATATATTGACGATAGTCTATCAAATTATATATCTTAATCAAACACTATTACCTGATCTCATCTTAGGCTAATTATTGTGCCAAGAATATACTCTTTAAAGTTTGACCTGACTAATGTTAATTCCTGCATAACAGCTTGTAGCTGTCAAACAGTTAGACAGAAATGGGCTCCAGGGTAACCGTGAATTTCTTGTGGAAGTTCTTATGCTTAGTCTTTACATCATCCAAACCTAGTGAATTTGGAGGGTACTGTGCTGATGGTGAGCAAAGACTTCTTGTTTACAATTCATGCCATTGGGATCATTAGAAGATCACCTTCATGGTAAATCATCTTTCTACTTTTGAATCATTATCTTAATATTTTCTTTTAGTTATGATTGTGTCATTATTGTATGGGGCCAAATAATCAAATATTAGTTCAATCACTATCTAAGGGTAGATTGAAATGGCCCTTTACACCTTTCTGACATTATTTGAAAATTTTCTACTCTCATTTAACAAAAAGGTCTCCCATTTTTTAAAAAGATGACAATGTCCTTTTTTGTTATTTTTTAACACGTTATATTTCTATTAAGTAAGTTAATGATTAAAACACGTTGTATTTCTATTAAGCAAGTTAATGATTAATTTCAGATTTACCACCGGAGAGTGAAGCATTAGATTGGAACACACGAATGAAGATAGCTGCTGGTGCAGCTAGAGGTTTGGAGTTTCTTCACGATAAGGCTAACCCTCCTGTTATTTATAGAGACTTCAAATCGTCCAATATTTTACTGGGTGAAGGATTTCAGCCAAAGCTCTCGGACTTTGGACTTGCAAAGTTGGGACCCACTGGTGACAAGTCTCATGTTTCCACAAGAGTCATGGGCACATATGGTTATTGTGCTCCTGAATATGCCATGACTGGTCAACTCACGGTCAAATCTGACGTGTACAGTTTTGGTGTCGTCTTTTAGAGCTTATTACTGGTCGCAAAGCCATCGACAGCACTGCACCACAAGGACAGCAAAACCTCGTCACTTGGGTAACTAAATTCCTTTGTTTTTTTAATTCCGTGACATTGGTTATAGGGTTTATTTTTGCATAAACTCCCCAACCTACTTTTTTCCTTGTCCCAGTTGAGTCATTATACTTTATTTTGGATTTTGAGCATATGAGTAATCAAATGTTGGCTTTGAGTCCTATTCAAGTCATCAAGTTTTTTTTTGACTTTTTTTTAGTCATTAAGTGACTTGATGACCTTTATGTGGCATTTTTTTTTTCAAGTCGTCATAAGTTGGCTTTTGTGTCCCATTTAAGTCGATGGGTTTAGCAGGTCAGGTCACTGGATGAATCAAATGAAACAGAAAGCCAACTTTTTTATTATTTGTATGGTCAAAAGAAAAAATGAATTATAATGACTCGAGTGGTACAATTTAAGTAACTTGCTATTCTATGCAAAAAATCTTACATTATATACTCTTATAGTAGTGAATAAACTCAATACATTATGTGTGATTGCAGGCACGGCCACTTTTCAATGATAGAAGGAAATTTGCATCATTGGCGGACCCCAGGCTCGAAGGTCATTACCCAATAAGGGGTCTCTACCAAGCTCTTGCCGTAGCATCAATGTGTATCCAAGAACAAGCAGCTGCTCGTCCTCTAATAGGAGACGTGGTAACTGCCTTATCTTATTTAGCTAACCATGCCTACGACCCTAATGCAGCCGCTGGTCAAAATAATAGACACATGAACGGGGATAAAAACGGAAGAATTCTAAAGAATGAAGAAGGTGGAGGGTCGGGACGAAGTAGATGGGATCTTGAAGGATCAGATAAAGGAGACTCACCTAGAGAAAATCAAACTCCAAGGATTTTGAACCGTGATCTTGATAGAGAACGAGCGGTTGCTGAGGCTAAAATGTGGGTAGAAAAAAGACGACAAAGTGCACAGGGAAGTTTTGATGGCAATAACAATGGTTAGCAGTCGTTTTGTTTGTAAGTTATTCTGGTATTTTTGTTTTTGTTGTTTTCCCGACACCCAATTTCGGAAAAACTCGGAGAATGAGTGTATAGTGAAAGATGAGGAGAATGGCAAAACATGAAATGTATTTTCTTCCCAACACAGAGGCATATCAGTGCTTCGTGGGTGTCTGTTTTTGTTATAACTTATGTAACATATTGATTAATGATACACACACATGGTTTCGTTCCATTATTTACCGAAACTCAAGTTTTTATTGTCTATGTATATGTCTCGAACTCTCTTGTAAGAGATTTGTGTATGGTAAAGTAGAGATAGACATATACACAAAATGATCGTGTATAACCGTTTGATATTTCAGTACTCATTCGACCCATTCATTTTATCGTTTATACCACTTGGTGAGAATCATTTCTTGATGCCGAATAGTTTCTTAGGTTGTAATTTTATTTTCTTCATAAAAATAAAGTTATTGGTATACTTTGTTTAAAGTTTAAGCTTCAAAGAGCATATGCAGTGGGAGAGTGATGGCTCGGCATCATGCTGATGTGGTTCGGCATCGCAATTGGTCACCACTGCAGGTCTTGGTAAAGCCGAGCAAAACAAGCTTGGTCGTGCTCAAGAGGCTGAGCAAACAAAGGCTTCCCCTTTATTTTCTTATACATGTCAAAAGTAGTAAACGATAGAGTACTGATTATTGCAGGCAGTGCGGAACTAAATCATACGGGCCGGTGCGCATTTTTTTAAATTGTAACATACACAACAACAACAACAACAACAAATGTCCGTAGAGGCGGTAAGGGGGAGGTAGAAATGTAGACAGATCCTACCCTACCCTGGGATAATCCAGGAGTAGAGGCTACTTCCCACGAGGCACTCCGTTTAAATTGTAACATAAAGGGAAAAAAGAAAAAACGTAACATTACATCAAAACAATGGTGTTGGATACAATTTGAATTTATTTTACATCTATTAAAGAACTAGCTAAGATATTACTAGAAACGTAAATTTTAGATCGGATGCATTTAAAAAATTTAGATTTTTATTTGTGAAAGTTAACACTACCAAACAAAATTCTATTAAGGTCTTGTGAAACCGTGGGACACTTCCTAGTTTTGTCACTAATTGCAAGATATAAGTAGTGAGAAAAGGATAGAAAAGTATGGTGATCGGGTCGCTCATATGTCATAACCACCGGAAATGCTGTTAGAATGGACCATCATCTTAAAATTCCTCACCAAGACTTGACTTTTTGAAGCACGTTTGGTGTGTTGCTATAGAGGTGCATTAATTTCATTTGTTAGATAATGTAAAAACTCGACAAGGTTTTCAAATTTTAACATATAAAGCATTAATTTATTGAAAGAGATTTATAGGCTGTTCAACTATATGTTGTTTTCGTTTACATCAATTCTGACCAAATTTTATGTCTGAAAACTGTAAAATATAAATAAGGAACCAATCTCTATCTTATCCAAATATTACGAATAAAAAGTTTGATGTGAAATAACGATTATACACTTAACTTAAGTGTAAATCTATATTATTAAAAGTAACTTAGAGGAATAAAACTGATATTTCATGACTAGTTTTTTATTCGTATTCATTTCATATGTTAGTGGTGTGTTCATTCTTGCCGCTTGATAGTTATGCAGATTAAATTTGGACCGAAACTAGTAGAAACGAAAATAAACATATAGTTAGGTGACTTATAAGTTACTTCCGATAAATGAACGGGCTACACAAGCAATCCCCATATATTATCCCTTTGTAAAACTAGAAACTGCTTTGCAAAACAAAAAGTTAAACAACAAATTTTATATGAGTCATTAAAGCCTGTAAAGTGGTTTTAATAGATTACCAAGTATAAAAAGTGTCGCCATCCAAATCTAGGGTGATCCCATTTACATTATAGTTAGTGCACGTATTTGGAAAACGCAACAAAACAAGAACACAATGGGTTTTTATGCTTCGACCGTGTGATCGACTTACATACACATTACCAAAATTATATTTGTTGGGCTAACTAAGTGTCAAATGATTTTTTACTAGGATTTGAGCATAAATTAGTGTAAGTAGAGAAAACTCGCTGATAATAAAATCAACGAGCAACTCAAGAAGACTCGGTGATAATGAAATCAGTGAGCAACCTCAACGAGATTCAAGTCATAGACATCGTCAAAGAAGTCGAATATTCTTAAAGACATACTCTCCGGTTGATATGGATTTCAACTAGTATATAGATGGAACATGCTGATGGATAAAGGCAATGTTTTAAAAACCAGTTTTTTAGTTGACTCGGTCGAGCCAGCGGGTCACGATTCAACCGGGTTTTTCGCTCAAAATCGGCTTCCAGTCACCTGACCGTTCATGGTTCAACCGGTAGGGTCAACCCAAGTTTTAAAACACTTGGATAAAGGTTCACGGGGTTGACAATACCGATGAACTTAATCACTCTCGACTTCCCACAGAGCATAACTCAAAATATCTTAAGTGTTTAGGCGAGACTTTTCAAAAAGTAAAGAGCGGGATAAAGTGTCTTTTACACAAAAGTCGAAAAAAAAGCGGTGAGCGATTGATGAAGTTAATTAAAAAGCGGTGATTTCTAAAGCGATTAATGGAACTGCTCACTAAAGCAAGTTTGGTGGATTTCTAAGAATTGTGTCATTTAATGGAAGATGTACCTTTATGTACCCATTGCAGTAAATCTCGACATGTCACACCTAACCCCACTAAGGGTGTGAACAACATTTTTTTTTTTTTTTTTGAAGAATGAACCCTTTTACATATAAGTGTCTGTTTGGAGTTGGTCATGTATAAAAAATGTGTGTTTCTTTTATTTCTTTGAATAGCAAATGCTAATAAAATAAATGACTACTTTACCCTTTTATTCAAAAGCCCCAAATTAAAATCTAGCTTGTAAAATCTAATCATAATAAATATTCCCAGTTGGTCAAATCCTCTTCATTTGTAGGATCAAACAGTAACAAATTTCTAACCAAGCCACGTATCACAGCTTACTGTAATTCATAAAATCAATAGCCTAAACACTATCAAGGGAAAAAAAAACTACAATAATCCTCTTTTTTCACCATCTTCTTCATATACTCATATTCCACCATAACACTTGAAGCTCTTGCTCATTAAATAAAAAGGAAGCATAAAATAAAACCTTCAAAGCTTGTCGGCATATATACAACCTTAACGCACCCACGTTGCACACATCTTTAATCGCAAGTCACCAGTTCCGCAACCTTGTTTTCAAAATTAAAAGAAAACACGACACAAAAAATTACTTAATTCATAGGTCAGTGATTTACTTATTTGTACATGTACATATTTTGACTAGAGTTGCTAATATAATTTGTGTGGTTTTTTAATAGGGTTATATGATGGATTCATCAGAAAGTGAGTTTGGTTATTTGTTTAAGTTGTTGATGATAGGTGATTCAGTTGGCAGAAAGAGGTTGATGTGATGGAGGATTGAAGGATCTGAGTTTGTGAAATGGGTTGAAGAGATGAAGGGTATTTATGTCTTTGTTGTGGTATTTTGTGTCCTGGGAATGAGAGTTTTTTATACCCTTTCACACTAAGTAATATCTTTTATAATAAGTTAAAAAGAATTAAACTATAAAACTGTGTGGGAAGAGGATTGTTACAAAAAAGGACATTAAGCAAAAATAAATGACCTAAGTGACTTCCTTGTACCCAATGACCGAGGATAATAGGGGCGGGGAGGGTGTTGGCCACCCAAAATCTCACGAGTAGTTACTAACTTTTAGTAAGCGTATGCAATTGTTTTAACATATTTTGCATTACAACCCATAATGTTATAATAAAGCATAAAAGCATATAAGATGTCAAAGTTGTGAAAAGAACACTTCATTCATATCATTCCAACGTCAATTTTATGTTAAATTCCATGATGTTCTGTTTGGGTTAAATTTTTGTCTAACGTTCCCGTTTGGGTTAAGTTCAATGATATTCCTCTTATTGCGTTTACTGAGAAGATGAGTTAAGTGTTATTGCAACTAAACTTGGTACACTATTGATGTTAGGCGCCTATCGACACCTATGTGTACGGAGTCATGGGGTAGTTCGAGTTATGCGAGAACTATGATTGACTTACGTCGCGATATGGAGTTGAAAGATACTCTTGTTGTGGCGATCCCAAAATAGAGGGTGATGAGTATATTTTGAGCATTATTCGAATTGAGTATGAGTGAAACCACCGAGATGTTTCAGTTGCAAGGTGTTTGACCATGTATTGGACCAATGCCTAAAGAAAATTGTCTCGATGCTTTGAAGAACACAAAGGCAACCAGTCAAATGGTTTATTGTGTTCATATTGGCTCAATTCACATCTCTTTACAAACGGTTCAACCAAAGAAAGACAAAAGACAAATTTTACACCAAAGTCGAAGGTTCTGTGTGCTACACATGTTGTTGATACTACTTCTACTTCAAATTCTTTTTATGCTTTAGGCAGTATGGGTAACATGGAGCATGGTTTAGGCAGTATGGGTAACATGGGTGAAAGGCATTTCAGTTCCATTAGTGAAAGGGAGGTGAATAATTTGGAAGAACATTGGCCAAGGCCTAATCGTTTAGAGGATGCTAACAAGGATAAACGGGTGATTGTAGAATCGGGTTCTATGCCTAATACTTCACTAAATGTGCAAGATGGAGATTCAGAAAGTGAGTGTCACACCCCGCCAAGGCGGAAGCGTGAGGCATAACGAGAGGTATCGTCATAACATATTGATATATAAGTAAAGAATCACTAAATGAAATCAAAATCAAAATGTCATGACGACACCCACACAAGAGGAACTTTATCAAGGTTAATCGTCACCATAAAATGTTACACCCGTGCCGTTTGACTAAAAATTTAAACTCTTACACATAAATGACATGACCCAAAATTGCCCGTAACACCTTATAACATTGATAAGGATTTATTTGATACCTTTTAAAGGGCCATTTAATCCCAAACACATATAAATA
>CM040246.1:55820827-56013363 GCA_022545495.1 Chrysanthemum lavandulifolium
TGAAATAAGCACTGATAAGCCAAAAGCTCACCAAAAGCTACCAAACTGATACACAAGCTATGATAAGCTAAAAGAACTAGAATGGAACAAAAACAACAAGCTAAAACCTCTGATTAGCATTACGCAATGATTTGATGTTATGAGATTTTAAAATAACCGGTTTCTGGGTAGTATGTTTGAGCTTATGCATAAGCCACACAATAAGCTAATATGGAAAATTACAAATTGGAACCTCTAGAGGACCTGGCTAAGTGCTTAAATACCAAAGAACAGACCTTGATGAGCCCAAGTGAGCCCTGTGCACCTTGCACAAAATCTGAGCAAAGCTCAGTGAATACTGAGTGTCAGTGAGCAGTGCACATGGTGCTAACTTTGAGCTTATGCAGCAGCTTATCAAAGAAGCTTTAGCCAAAAACAGATATTAGGCCTTATAGACCACCTAGCTGACTACTCTTAAACCAAAAATCAGACCTTGAAATGCTTTAATAAATCCTGTGGATCAGCTGTAAGTTCTGCATAATTCCTCTTTACACAGTTTTGACTTTTGAAAATTCAATTAAACTTTGACTAACATGAACTTTGGATCCAATCTTGTGACTGAGATAGATGTTATATGTTGTAATAAATGTAATGCAAGCTTGGTTTGAGACTTTTGAACATAAACTGAGATTTTGCAACTCCAAATCCACAACAGTGGACCTGTAGAGACAATTTAAGATAATTTTGACTTTAAACACTAGCAGACCCAATTTAATGACCTAGATGAGTTCAAATATATTTAAGAAACATGACAGAGCAAAACTTAACTACTTAATAAGCTTCGAGATGATACTTGAAGAAACCAAACACCCCTTATCTAACTGTTTGAGTTCCAAATGATTTAAACCATGAAACAAGCGATTTAATGATCAAACTCACTTAATGACACTTAAGTACTTCTATTAGAACAGATTATAACAGTTTAAACTACAATTCTGATTATGCTAAAGAACTTAATTTTTGACTTACAAATAGTCCAAGCCACAATGGCTAGCAAAATGTGAACCAAGGGACCACTACCTAATACAAACCAACCCAAATCGGTCCAAAGCAACCCATTCTACCTCTGCATCAACCCATTTTCAACTCCATTGCCATTTGAACATCCAGTTGACTTTTGTTGACCCGCCACAAAATGAATTGGAACTTGATTATAAACTTATGAAAAGCTATAAAAAGCTTATCTAAGCTTATATAAACTTAAAAATAAGCTATATGAAGCTTGAAGTTATGATATGGAAACTAAAATTCTCAACAGTTAACATAAAAAGATGAAATGATATGAAACTTGGAATTAATGTTTAAAACATGCTCAAACTAACAATATAACTTGAATTTAGTGCTTAGGAATCAAATATTACAACTTTTGAAATTAAACTAAGACAGAACTAAAAAAACGACATAAGAGTAAATTGAAAACTAAAACTACTGCCTTCTCTTTGCTACTCTGCTTCTTTTATGCTCCAAAAATGCTCCACGTGGCCTTCTGAGTATTTCCGACCACTTCCTGAGCCAATGGGAGAGCTTTGAGTGCAATATGGCCATTTGTTGATTTTGGCGGAAAATTTGCAATTTGACCGTTGACCTCTGAAACTAGCACTAGGGGGGTGGCATTTAATGTAATGGGTAAGGTGATGATGAGGGGAGGATAAGGTGGAAAAGGGTGAAGTGATGCACGAGTTGCGAGCATAGTGGTGGGAAGAAGAAGCCGTTGGGCGGGTTTACGCTTTTGACTTATTTTGACCAAGGGTCAAAATAGCTAATGACCTGGGATCAAAGGGAATAATGGCGGGGGTTCACAATTACAATTTGACTAGGCGAAAAGGTTTAAAGGGTTTATAACTTAGGGACCTTGGTGTATTTTCTAAAATTGAGGGCTACTTCGCCAATTATGCAAAGATATTCCAAGGGACCACAAGTGACAATCTTCAAAGTATAAGGACCAAAATTGCCATTTTGCAATTTTCAGGGCCATTTCGCCAAATTTCAAACTTGGAGGACCATTTTGTAATTTTCTCAAACTTTGATATGTTTCACCAAAGGACTAAATTTGACAACTTTTGATTTTAAAAGGACCTTTGGTGACTTTTCTTTTGAAATTTTTGACTCGGGGACTATTTTGACAATTTTAGAAACTTGGGGACCGAAGCGCCAATTTTGCAAACTTTGCTCATTTTCATCGATTTTAAACATTTTGCATCCAAACATATAAAATGCGTTTTGGAATATTTTCGATATTTTGATGCATTCGAGCATTTTAGGCGTTTAGCGATTCGGATTGACTCAAAATGATGAGTATTTACACACTCATCAATCCCCACATCGAGATATTGCTAGTCCCTAGCAATGATTTGAGAAAACATAATGGATTTTAATCTCTTTACCAAAAGCCATTACTCGGAGTAGCCAAATGTTTCATTCAAGTAAGAACCATGGTACACCGATAACCATGTGATTTTGAGCAAACCACCGACTTTCAACGGATTTGATTTGTCTTTACCGGTCGTACCCTTCCGGACTAGCCAACTCTTAGATAAATTATCAATATTATCTTTGGTGAGTGATTACCAATTATGGTTTTCCATCGCTTTACCACAAGCCATAAACTTGCGGGCTAGCCAACTCTTCACTTTTTAGGATATGGTGAAATAATACCATACAATTTTGGGCAAATTGCAAGCCGTCAATGGATTTGAGATATCTTTACCAAGAGCCGTTTGCTCTGGATTAGCTAATCCTTTAGTCTTACGTATACATGGCGGATGATAACCAATTGAGTAAGTGTAAAACACTTATTCCAAAAAAAATTTTGGCCAAAACGGGGAATTAGGCGGTATAATTACATGATAAAATTCGTGAGAATTCCCCCACACTAGAATTGAATATTGCCCCAATATTCAAAGTACCGGCGTTATGCCGAAACAAAGAACGTAAAGGGAAATACTACGGCCATTATTTAGAAAGATTTTTTTTTTTTTTTTTTTTTTTTTTTAGAGATGATATACACAACATGTGGGCAACTCCCCACACTAGGGTGGTACACACGGGTGAAAACCCATGTAGCCATCTTGTTTTGATTACCGAGTCGCTAGCTTGACTCGACCCAATTCATTGGTTCATGGGGAAAGTAACGTGGAAAACCAATCTCGATCGGACTTTCGTTCACGGTGTTAACAAACATATGAACATCGAAAGTTCCACACCGACGAGACACAACATGCGGTATTGTTAATAGTAAAACTATTAAGAATGATACGGGGTCAAAGATGGTGTCCTCATTCCTAAGAGAAAAGGAAAGAGCAACCACACCATCCGTGAAGAATGGAACAAAGATATGCATGACAATGCAAGTCCATTCCTCATCGAAAGAAGCAAATCACCATTTTGACATTTTAAGCTTAAATTTGAAGCTTATATGGTGATTGTCGATAAGATGTCCGGGAGGAGGGTGGGAAATGGTTCTTCAATCAACGGACTTTCCGGAAAAGGATGTCTCCTCCCATCCAAGTAAGTGTTATCAATTCTCAGGAATTGACTCATCACTAAGAAATGCATCGACTTCATTCCAAAAGTTGTCATCTTCCTCATCGAGTGAGGAAGGGATGGAAGAGTCGGAATAAGGCGGAAGATGATGGATCATTTTTGAGCAATTCATCAATGGGAAGAATGTCTCCCATTGGATCACAAACATCATCATCCAACTCGGATGAAATCGAAGAGTTTGGTTTCATCCACGTAGTTAACAAACTCGAGCGACAAACCGATTCCGAGGTGGGACAAGTGGTGTGCTCTTAGAGCTAGCGGTTTCCACCACTTCCGGCGAAGTCTCCGAATCTAGATCATCATCATCATCAAGAACACTCTTGACTTCCACAGTACGACTTTCAAACCATTTGTTTGAACCAGGGTGATTTTCAAAGATTTGAGCTCGTACGCTTTTGAAAACTCCTCTTAACCGTGAAATTGGAGAGTGTTGCATTGAATCTTTCGATTTTTGATCAATTGTGGCAACACTGTTTGTCTGAGGTTTGGAGTTCGTTGATATTTAACGCGAGCTCTTCATTGTCAACCCGTATAGTCAACTCTTGAACGAACACATCAATCGAGCACGACTGGTTCTCAAGAAAGCTCTCCCAAGATGGGGAACTCTAGAATCGCATCAAGTCTACTACAACAAAGTCGGTGAGGAAAGTGAAACTTTCCCACTTTCATCACAACATCCTCGGCCATCCCAGTGGACGAGTTATGGTACGGTCCGCTAGCTCGAGTGTCATACAAGTGGATGAAAGTTTAGGAAGAGACGCTTCTTCCATACCGAGAGTGGCATGAGGTTAATGCTAGCGCCAAGATCGCCAAGGCGGAGCATTGAAACATCCCAAGAAATCACACGGATTAAAACCGGCCGGGGTCTTGAAGCTTTTCGGAAGCTTATTAAGAATGGCACCGAGCATTGCTCATTTAGAGGGTTTTCGTCATCTCGGACAACTTATCTTTGTTGCTCGATAAGCCTTTAAGCGTGGATGCAAATTTAGGCATTAGAACGAGAGCATCAACGGCTTATATCAAAGTGAAGCTCATTGAAGATTTGGAAAATTTTTCCATCTGCTCTTTGTTTTGTCTTTTGCTTCTCATCATTCATTCTTGATGGGTAAGGAAGTCGACTAGACTTTTGAGCCGGATGGAAGTGTTTTCGGCTCGAAATGTGTCTTCGAACTTGGTTCGGACTTAAAGCTTGGACTACGAAGGTTGGATGTGTCGGTGCCGTGGGCTTGAATAATGCACTTTGTCCGTTGTCTCCTTGGTAACTTGACTCAATGCCACGGGAGGAGGGGGCATAGGAGTCGAAGGTCCATTGTGCGTCTTACCACTACAGTGGTGACGGCTTTCAACTCGGCATTTGGATTGGTAATTGTATTGCTTGGGAGTCCTCCAAGATGATGAAGCTTGGTTCGTATTCATGTTCATGAAACCGCTCATCATATTCTTCAACTCATTTGTCTGCCGAGACATTGTGGTATCAATTTCCTTCTTCACTCAACCCTCATGTTATTGATCCGAGTTTGCATTGAGCGATGCTTGACTCAAGAACTTTCATGAAGTCATTTGGTGGGGAGCATGAGAAGGTTGTTGATAATTATCTTGATTTGGAGCTTGGTAGGGTGGGTTGTGATTATTCGGTTTGATTGAAATTTTGTCCTTGATTCGAACAAAGCGATTTTGATTGCCATGGTTTTGCAGGAGGAAAACCAGGTGGTGTCATACCGCTAGGTGCACGGTAGTGAGGATCACTGTGGTCGGTATTGATTGTGGTTTACCGAAGCTACGGAGCTTGGTAAAAGGAAGCATCGGTTGCTTGACAATCATAATACGCGTGGACCACCACAAGTTTCACACACCTTGTTTACGGCTTTGATTGGTTCGGTTTATGAATCTCGCTTTTGATTTCCTTAACATCCTTAATCATACAACGGATGGCATCCGTTAGAGTCGCTATCGAGCGACTAACTTCGAAGAGTTATTAGATGTAGAAGCGGAGTGTTCGGAGTATTGACTTTGTTGCGAGAAATAGAACTTTCGATTTTTGCTCGCAAATTTCAATCACATCTTTAGGCTTACGATTCAAGATATTTCCACTGCGGTACGCATTCAAGGAATCTTGATCGTTACCATTCAACCCATTGTAAAAGATATTGATTTGTTGAAGCTCGTGAATCCATGGTGAGGGCATTTCTGAGGAGATCTTTGAATCTCTCCCACGCCTCCAAAGTTTTCATCGAAATTTTGACGAAATCCAAATTTCATTTTTAGATTAGTCGTCTTTGATGGAGGAAATAAATGATTGACAAACTTTTGAACAAGTTCCTCCCAAGTTTCGATGGATCGAGGGGTTCTTTTTCCACCAAATCCGGTTGTCCCTCAGTGAGAATGGGAATAGTATCAACTTGATGACTTTCGTGGCACATCCTTGTAATTGATAGTTGAAGTCAACTTGTTAAACCAACGGATGTGTGCATACGGTCTTCACGATCAAACCCGTGGAATTGATTTGTAGACACAAGTGTGATCAAATGTGTCTTCAATTCAAGTGATCGAGTTGATTCTTGGTAGAATGATGGCATCTCCATAACCCTCGGTGGGTGCTCGGAGCATTTCCGCCATAATGCGTTAAATGCGCCATTTTGTTTGAAATAATACGAATCTCGGGTTCGACTATTTGGGCGACGTCTCACGAACGTCGTCTAGGAATGTCTGCTAGATCACGAAAAGGACTCAATGATCTAGAAGAACGAGTGCGCATGCACTAGAGTTAACTCTAAGGGATCTCAGAGTTAAGAAAGGGAATTATGAAATTGGTGAAAATGGGGTAAGGAGAATCTTTTTAGGTTTTCTGGTTCTGACAAGTATATATAACAACAAATCCAATTAAAACAAGATCGAGGCAAAACAACAGTGAACTTAAACCAATAATCACAAGATGAGTGGCTTCTTTGAAAAAGGTACACCACTATCAAGGACACAAAGGCAAGTTTTAATCTTTGGTTCGGGAACTTATTATGGTCGCACCCCAGTTAGGTAGTGCAACCGCCTTGGTTTCTGGTGGTAAGATTTTATGTTGTTATTAAACTCGAAAACGACAAATCTTTTGTATTTTATATTTGATACATATATAGAAACAAAAGAAAATATTTTTGTGTTTTATCGTTTTAGTCGTTTGGGTTTTGGATTTTTATAGAAATATATATATAGATATAGATAGATGGTATGAACAGAGAGTGAATATTCAAACTACTAATCTGCTAGAAGTAAGACTATTAGCATGCTCCCGCACGGCGCCTAAAATTTGATTCACAAGAAACCGTCAAGTTATCTCACGCAAACGAGCCACTTGTGAATGGCTAGTCAGAAGAAACTTAAAACAGTTCGGACACAAATGCAATGAAGTCCAGAGAGAGTATAATGTTTCCCAGTCGTTATGTCCCAACGAGCCGTGCGAGAATAGTCGACGTTTAATGATCGAGAAGATTTGAGCAGATACTGATTTGTTTATGATTATAACTAAGGAAAAGCCAACAAATTACAACGGCTTAAATGCAAATTAAAGGAAATCTAAAAGATAAAATCTATTAAATAAACGCTATCACTATTATTAAAATGATGTTTTGTTCTTTTTGTTTTAATAAAACTTAATTAAAACTACGTGACGCACAAATTAAAAAGTGAAACTAACACAATATTAACCCTAAAAATATGAAAATGATATTTTATAAACCTAATGATAAAAGAAAATTATTAGAAAAAGAAAATTAATTTTACAACTAATTATCTAATTATTATTAATTAAAAACTATTTTTAACTATTAAATAATTACCTAAAATGCAAGAAATTAGGAAATAAAGCTAGAAAAATAAAATTATGAAATGGAAAAGTCTAAAATATCAAACTAGAATTTTCAAAACTGTTTTTGTATTTTTCTGATTATTTTTCTATTTTTTATGATTTTTAAACTATTTAAAACTAATTAAATTACTAAAAATTACCAAATAAACTATGAAAAATATGGAAAATTACTTTTTTTACTTTTTATATTTATCTAAACTTAAGAAAATTGAAAAATTATTTTTTTGAACCTTTTCTGAATTTTTTATATTAAATGCTATTTAAAAATGATTAAAAACTAATTTAAATTGAGAAAAATAGCAAAACTACTTAGAAAAATCTGAAAATTTCAGGAAAAGTCTAAAATAATATTAGGAATAAAGGAAAAATAGAAAAATAGGTGCTTATGTGGATGAATTTGAAAATGCTATGGAAGTGCTTATTGAAATAAGCACTTGATAAGCCAAAAGCTCACCAAAAGCTACCAAACTGATACACAAGCTATGATAAGCTAAAAGAACTAGAATGGAACAAAAAACAACAAGCTAAAACCTCTGATTAGCATTCTGCAATGATTTGATGTTATGAGATTTTAAGCTAAATCAGTTTCTGGGTAGTATGTTTGAGCTTATGCATAAGCCACACAATAAGCTAATATGGAAAATTACAAATTGGAACCTCTAGAGGACCTGGCTAAGTGCTTAAATACCAAAGAACAGACCTTGATGAGCCCAAGTGAGCCCTGTGCACCTTGCACAAAATCTGAGCAAAGCTCAGTGAATCTTCGAGTGTCGATGAAGCGGTGCACATGGTGCTAACTTTGAGCTTATCAGCAGACTTATCAAAGAAGCTTTAGCCAAAAACAGATATTAGGCCTTATAGACCACCTAGTGACTACTCTTAAACCAAAATCGACCTTGAAATGCTTTAATAAATCCGTGGATCACCAGAAGTTCTCGATAATTCCTCTTTACACAGCTTTGACTTTTGAAAATTCAATTAAACTTTGACTAACATGAACTTTGGATCCAATCTTGTGACTGAGATAGATGTTATATGTTGTAATAAATGTAATGCAAGCTTGGTTTGAGACTTTTGAACATAAACTGAGATTTTGCAACTCCAAATCCACAACAGTGGACCTGTAGAGACAATTTAAGATAATTTTGACTTTAAACACTAGCAGACCCAATTTAATGACCTAGATGAGTTCAAATATATTTAAGAAACATGACAGAGCAAAACTTAACTACTTAATAAGCTTCTGAGACAGATACTTCAGCAAAACCAAACACCCCCTTATCTAACTGTTTTGAGTTCCAAACAGATTTAAACCATGAAACAACTGATTTAATGATCAAACTCACTTAATGACACTTAAGTACTTCTATTAGAACAGATTATAACAGGTTTAAACTACAATTACAGATTATGCTAAAGAACTTAATTTTTTGACTTACAAATAGTCCAAGCCACAATGGCTAGCAAAATGTGAACCAAGGGACCACTACCTAATACAAACCAACCCAAATCAGTCCAAAGCAACCCATTCTACCTCTGCATCAACCCATTTTCAACTCCATTGCCATTTGAACATCCAGTTGACTTTTGTTGACCCAGTTACAAAATGAATTGGAACTTGATTATAAACTTATGAAAAGCTATAAAAAGCTTATCTAAGCTTATATAAACTTAAAAATAAGCTATATAAAGCTTGAAGTTATGATATGGAAACTAAAATTCTCAACAGTTAACATAAAAAGATGAAATGATATGAAACTTGGAATTAATGTTTAAAACATGCTCAAACTAACAATATAACTTGAATTTAGTGCTTAGAATCAAATATTACAACTTTTGAAATTAAACTAAGATGTAACTAAAAACGACATAAGAGTAAATTGAAAACTAAAACTCGCCTTCTCTTTGCTACTCGCTTCTTTTATGCTCCAAAATGCTCCACGTGGCCTTCGAGTATTTCCCACCACTTTCGAGCCAATGGGAGAGCTTTGAGTGCAATATGGCCATTTGTTGATTTTGGCGGAAAATTTGCAATTTGACCATTGACCTCGAAACTAGCACTGGGGGGTGGCATTTAATGTAATGGGTAAGGTGATGATGAGGGGGAGGGATAAGGTGGAAAAGGGTGAAGTGATGCCTGAGTTGCAGGCACAAGTGGTGGGGAAGAGAAGCCAGTGGGCGGGTTTCTGCTTTTTGACTTATTTTGACCAAGGGGTCAAAATAGCTAATGACTGGGATCAAAGGGAATAATGGCAGGGGTTCACAATTACAATTTGACTAGGCCAAAAGGTTTAAAGGGTTTATAACTTAGGGACCTTGGTGTATTTTCTAAAAATTGAGGGGCTACTTCTGCCAATTATGCAAAGATATTCCAAGGGACCACAAGTGACAATCTTCAAAAGTATAAGGACCAAAATTGCCATTTTGCAATTTTCCAGGGGCCATTTCTGCCAAATTTCAAACTTGGAGGACCATTTTTGTAATTTTCTCAAACTTTTGATATGTTTCACCAAAGGACTAAATTTGACAACTTTTGATTTTAAAAGGACCTTTGGTGACTTTTCTTTTGAAATTTTGACTCAGGACTATTTTTGACAATTTTAGAAACTTGGGGACCGAAACGCCAATTTTGCAAACTTTGCTCATTTTTCATCCGATTTTAAACATTTTGCATCCGAAACATATAAAATGCGCTTTGGAATATTTTCAAGATTTTGATGCATTTCGAGCATTTTTAGACGTTTTGCGCTCAGATTGACTCAAAATGATGAGTATTTACACACTCATCAACCTCACATCATCATTTCGAGATAATGGGAAGCGTTCATCAAGGGTATTCCAGTGTTTTGCAAAGGGCTAAATATCAAACAATCTTTCACTTGCTTACCATCCTCAAGGTAACGGACAAGTGGAAGTTACCAACAGAGACATCATACAAGGAATAGAACGAAGGTTGGGATATAGTCACCATGGTTGGGTGGATGAACTACCTCAACTACTTTGGGCTCATAGAACGATACAAAGTCAAGTCATGGAGAGACACCTTTAGCTTCACATATGGCACTAAGTCGTCATCCTTCCGGAGTGAGTGTCGAAACGAAAGGGTCATGAACTTGAAGCGGCGACAACGAAGAAAGACCCGTAGTAACTGGACCTACTTGAAGAACGAAGGAAATAGCCTCAATTAGAGGCTATCCATAAGCAAAAATTGAAAATACTACAACAATCGGGTTCGACCTTTGACCTTCAAACTGTGGGAATACGTCCTCCGACTCAACAAAGCAAGTGCGTGAGTACTGTGGTAAACTAGGACCTACATGGGAAGGGCCCTGTTATTAAGGAAGCATATGGCAACGGAGCCTACAAGTGGAAACCACGGAAGGAGACGCTATTGATAGAACACGGAATGTCACTACTCTTCGTAAGTTCTACGTATGAAACTTACAATGTATAAGGACACATTTTATTTGCTTTCAATCAATGTATTTGCATTCTTCTCACTGGGAAAGAAGCATTAATGGTAGGCGTCTAGTATTCATTTCTTAAAATGATGTAATCCTCCTACCCACTTAATGATAATAACACATTTCCCTCAAATCTCTTGTTTCGCTCAATACAACAAAGATTTGCCCACCAAGTCGCTTTATAAGTTTCAATGTCGAAGGGATGTACAAAGACTAAACAACATGTCTTGCTCATATGCATAACATCCATCTCAACTTCACATTAACTTTCCTATATGGCCTTAAGGTATTTTAAGCCTTCACGCCTAAAGGATCAAGACGGAGTAGGTCGCGACCTCATCGAGAATCAAATTATAATGAGTGCTAATATTCTTGGTGAAGTAACTACACACAATGAGGCTATGCATCTACCATACGCCTTAGGTTGTAAAAAATATTTTTACGCAAGTAAAATAAAAGAGAAGAATCACATAGCAAAATTCGAGCCCTAGTGGCTTCAAGGTAGATTACCGACTAGTCTAACTAGTCTAAAATGCAGCCGTAGCCTTAACGATCCAACAAAATAAAATATTGTCTTAGGCCGTAGCCTACATCACGCATACCATATGTTAATTGTTTCATCAGGCACGAAGCCTGGAAAGGAACACAGACAATTGTTTTAAACATGGTACATACCACCCTAGGGATCAAATTACAACAACATGGTTGCCTTCATCAAACCTTGGAATGAGTGGGATCAGTTGAACCTGGAGAGGGAACCTTGGGTGATGGAGTCTTCTTGGAGGAAGTCGGAGGCTAGACTGTCCTTGGCTTCTTGGCCAGCAGGTCCTCGATTGAGGCCGCTGGGTCCTTCATCACATCTGCAAGGAAAGGGAACTCTAAAGCAGTTAATTGATTACATGCATCATCATACTCTTTTTCATGAGTTGCCCTGTAGTAAGGAATTTTCTCCAGCACCACTGGTTCCCTAGTCTTGGCTATCTCCTCCAAAGTGGTACACTTGCCATGGAAAATGGCAGCATTCATCACATTCCCAATGGTAATCCCCACATCATCGCTATGGTAAAGTTCCATAGCAACATGGGGATCACCTTGGTTACCAAGTCCACCCCGCCCTTCTTCAAGATTTTCGCATTGAAGGTTTAACCCGTCCACCTTTCTCGGAGCTTGATCTCTTTGTCCAAAGAACTCGCCTCTCTTGTTCAAGCCTTCACACTTGGATGAAAGAATGATATTTGCTCCTTATAGCCAACGACCATTGAGCCTTTGATAGTTAGCTCACGATTCAAATCACTCGTTGCCGGTGACTTTGAGCTTTTCATTCTCACCCGAGATCTTGCACCAAGGGTTCTTGTCAAAATCCTCCAATGCATCCTCACACTTCTTCTCCGTGTCTCGCATACTTGATCCCTAGCCTTCTCCTTCTCAAAGATAACATCCATTTCTTCTCGAGCTTTGGTGACAAAGACGGAGCAATTCCCTTGTCCTAGCATTGAGTTGGTTGTCTAGCATGCACTGGCGGACATAGCTTTTGTCATGAAGGTCGCAGAGCCTTTCTATGGACATGTTATCCATCACCCCTTCCACTTGGGTGGGATTACATGGCTCACGAGTTGGTGACAAGCTAGGGGAGAAGGAAGTTCTTTCGTATCAGGAAGTCCTGCAACATATGTACATTCGTTAATATATTATTGTTGGTACCTAATTTTGTTTCGCAGGTAAGAAACTTTACCATGGATGTCATCTCCGCTGGGCCCTTCGATGGCTGGAAATTCTACAGCCTTACCCTGGGCACTCTTCTGCCGGGTAGTTCGAGAGGGAGGAGTAGGTAGGATGAGTTTCCTTTTGAGCGCACTTCACGCCTTTAGCATCGCCACCTTTCCTCGCTTGGACCCTCTCACTTATACCGAGGGTCCTACGATGTACAACCTCTTCGGAGACCGGTTCGTCGTAGTCGAGAACGTTCTCTACAAGTTGATCTTCCACATCTATGGGTTCCTTTGACGGAGGAGCGACGATACTGAGCTCGATGGGGTGGGCTTCCACATCATTGTTGTTTATGGACACCGATGGGAGCCCACGCCATAGCTTGTCTCTTGGGGATTCTTTGGAAGGAAGCTTACTTCCTTTGCACCACCACTACCACAAAGTTCCCGAACGACATCTACGCACAAAGAAGCAAATAAGATAAATATCGAAAGATAAGTTTTACTTTTTATTTTAATCAAAAAGTACATACTTTCTCCATCACAAATAATCTCGGTACCAAAGGAGACCCTCCCATCTTTCAAGAATGCCGACCATGAAAAGAATTGGCTCGGGGACGTTTGGCAATCAATTTGGATGATGAGCCAAACGCCGATACAAAGGGTTTCTTCTCACAAGATAGGGCAATGGATCGTTGAACCTTTTTCATCATATTGAAATTCGGTTTAACAATGCGTAGTATCTTGGAGGGATAATGGTGTTTTCGATATAAAAGAATTTGCCTTTCCAGCTCTTATGTTCGTAAAAGGCCTATCTATCGAATGGGCACATCCTTTCACCCTTTTGCCAAGGTCAACCAATCTCCTCCCGGTATAGATTCGAAACCCCTAGCACACTCAATGATGGTTCGTACCATAAGCTTTGCACATAACAATGTATGTCGTAAGCTTGGCTAGGCCAAAAGGGTTGAACCTAGAAATGTGTACCTCATAATACCGGAGGAATTCTAAGATCATAGGGTGCAAAGGTATCCTAAGGTTGGAAGTGGTGAATGCATGGGTATACAGGCCTGCATAGTTTTCAGGGGCATCAAATATCCCTTGATTTCTACTAGGTAGCATGATTTTATGTTCCTTTGAAATTGGGTAATCGGTGAGGAACGCTTTGAGCTCCTCCCGTGTTAAGGTGCAACCTTGTTGCTTGATTACAAACTTTTTATTGGTTGACATTGATCTACAATAAAGTATTTGAAAACAAGATGTGAAGAAATAGTTTACCTTGTTTGATCGGAAGAGGTTTTAGTAGGTGAAAAACTTGGGCAGAAGTTAAAATTATGTTAGGGTTTTTGTTTTTCAAATTTATATACCCCTACATATGATAAATCTTGGCCCTACACGTGTCACAATTATCTCCTTATCACCGGATTTCAAAACTAGTTTAAATTTTGAAAGGACGTTTACTTTTACCGAGGAAAAATTATTGGCATTAATTACAGTCAACAGATGCAAGACTTTTCATCTTCGTTCGTTTTTTGTGACGAAGAGGTAGTTTCGTCTCTGTTTCTGAGTCGTAAGCAATATTTCTCGTTCGTACATATCACTTTCGACTGGGGGCTTGATGACGTACCCTCCGATCGTCAAGGACCCCTTCGACCTCGATCAAATTGCATTACGAAGACCCAAGTCTTTCTTCATAAGTCATTGGTGGCGTAAAACCATTCATCATTGACATGGTTACCGGTTGAATCCGCCACCAAGGCCTATGCCCTTGTGTCTTCCTTGAAGATGCCAAGACAAATAAGAACCTTGACTGTCTTCCCCACGCTTCCACTATGTCCTTAGCTTCCCGCCAAGTCCGAGATAGTGGGGATGAAGCCTAGCGGTTACCACAAATCGTGGGCGCCCCATGATCTCCTAAACGTGTGCTAACACTCTCCAAGCTATTTTCATCACCTATAAATAGGTTGGACGAGTCATTTCAATGGTATGTTCACTCAACACAATTATTTCACATACATCATATTATTTACAACTCATATCACATACTTACTCTCACCGGAGGTGGTTCGCAGGCCCAACCCCCGCAATCACTTAACGAAGTGTCTACTATTTCTTATTGCGATTGACTACAAGTTTGGCTCAAACATATCACCCTTATACCCTTCGATCACCATCAAGGCCCGGTCGTCTGAATTATTGTACAATCAGGTACCATGTGCCAAGCCTCACGTTTTTCCCGAAAACGCCACCCGAGCACGCCACAACCACACCGAGCCTCGAGTTTTCGTGTCTTGAGCTGTCACGACCGGCCCAAATGGTCTCGGAAAATGCGACGGGACAGCGCGAGGAGGGTACCTTGGGTAGCGTTTTCCCGTTTTTGTGTCCCGTTTTCCCGTTTTTTTTTCTTTCACTTGTGAACATTAGGCAAAGATAAGTGAATAAAAGATTTGGAAGCTTTTCTTGTTGTTGTAGAAAGAAAAAATAGTGGGAGGACGAGATAAAAGAAAAGGAAACATGTGGTGCACGACGGCACCAGAAAATGGTGTTATAGGAGGGGGGGTTTGTGATGTTGTGGTGAATTCTGGTGTTATGTGAAAAGTTGCTGATGTGGCAGCACTTTTTCCTACGGCACCAACGGGACGACACGAGGATACCTAATGCTCTAAGTATTATGGTCATCTTCTGCCACATCAACGTCACATATTTCCTCTCTTTAAAACTACACTTAACCACAATTTGATAATGGTTACCACAATGACAACCGTAATTTTTTTAAATTAAAACTTCATTCATAATTAGATAAATCTTACAATAATAATTCAACTAGTCAAGCTAAACACAAAATTCTACAGTTTTTAGTCAAGCTAAATATAGTTATATGAAGTAAATATAAAAGAGAAGCACATATTAAAAGAACATATAAATATAGGCTGCAGTAAACATTATGCTCATAATGAAATAAGTCAAATAACTCAATGTAAAAATGTGAGATAGGAAAAAAACAAAAGCACATTTACTTCTTCTTCTTCTTCATTTCTCGCAAACACCCTAACCGGGGGGGAATCCTTTGTTTCATTTCCTACCAAACCGATCCAAGAAATTAAAAAAAAAAAAAAAAAAAAAAAACCCTTACACAATTGTTATGGTAGGTCGACAAACTAAAATATTGAGCAGGTTGAGGGTGACCGATCAAGATTTGGTTGGGCTAGTAGGCATAACTCGTTTGGAGAGCAACCAACCGAACCATTAGCATTGGCCTAGGATCTTGTAAAGTTGTAAGATTAAGCATTGTAAGGAGTCACATATATTACTGTCACATAAGCATTACTTTGGCTTTCTTTCTTTACATTCAATTTCATCACAAATTTAAGGCCCGTTTGTTTGAGTCAAAAGAATTACTTTAGGATTTGGATATGAGTAATAGTTAAAAATCTGGATTGGATTTAAGTTAATTTGTCTTATATGAATATATATATTTTAAAGTGTTTGAAACATTAAAAAAATGAATTTGTAAAAATAACCAAAAGATGAAAGGGTAAGAGTGTGTCACGTCATATTATCATGCATTTACACACTATCCCCAACATTGAGGTAGGCATTTGAGAAACCCATATATTTGAGTTTTGGTGGGACCATCCTGACACATCCCCCTTAACCAAACGTTGGTATTCAGCCAAAAGTCAAATCCTAAGATTGAGTCATCTATACCAAACGCACCCTTAGTGTAATAAGACAAACAACTACACCACTCAAATATACATCACTTATACATACATATACTTCACATAAATAAAATAACAACTCACGCAACTCATTTGAAGCCACACAAAACTCTCCCACGACTAGATCGAGTCCGGCCTTTTTTTCCTTTTGTGCACCCGCCGAATGAGGTGACCCTAAGAGCACACGGTAAGGGGACCGAATGGCATGCCAAATGCATAAAAAATGAACCGATAACATGTTATTGCCATACCAGTGTTTGAGCCATTGGTGTGCCATTGAGTGTTTGAGCCAACACAATGGCTCACACCATTTGTACATTTTGTTTGTCTTTTGGTTTTTGTTTTTTTCTATTGTGAGTAAGTGGGTATATTTGGTGGGGTATTTTGTGAGACCTACAGGTATCAATAACATGTTATTAATGTGTTATGAGGGATGAGTGTTTGAGTTATTGATATGTTATTAAAAGGTGTATGATGTGGCGCTGAGATGACATACCAATAACGTGTTATTGATATCTTGCATACCTTGTGGTCTTGGTATGAATGTAGATATTTAAGTAGTTAGAAACTAACAAATTATCATGTCATAGAGTTTGATCGGTGAATCTTTTAGTTTTCAAATGTTGAAATTAAACTACAAGTGTGCACAACCCTCTCATCTCTCTCCATTTATTTGAAAAGCAAACCTAGGCTAAGGTTGAGTACACTATGAAGCAAAAAGTTTTGTCGCACATGTGCTGCCACATTCTTTATATTCAATGAAACGTACGTGTGATAGATGTTATGTTCATATACAAAATTGTCAACATGGAATTTTGACTCAAAGGTTATGTATTTGACTATATGCATATTTGAAGTTACAGATTACGACTCAATACAGAATTCATTTTCTTGTGGTATGGAATTATTTGTTGTATATAACAATAGATTATAGATGTTTGAGCTGTGTAGGCCTTTTCTTCTAACTTTTTTAGCAAACGAGTCAAAAGACGAAGCATAGTTCGCAAAAGGAACATTTTATTTGGAAGACAAAGCAACCAAAGGTCCATAAGACTTGAAATAAGAACTGTTGACAAGGATGGAAAGACACGCAGGTACACCACTAGTTGAGAAGGTGAGAAGGATATAAATCTGTTTACTTGCGTGTAGTGCATAAACATTGCATTTATCTAATGAATTCAACGGTTCCGTCATAAATGAAAGAAAAAAAGGACGTGATCGTAATGAGATTCTCATCCAAAAAAGGGGATATCGCGGAATAGGTAGACACTAATAACTTGACTGGAGTGAGCCTTGGTATGGAAACTAAGTGATAACTTTCAAATTCAGAGAAACCCATTGTGACCTCTGTTTTGATCACCAACCTCAGCTCAATAGGATTTAAAATACAAAAAACATATTTCTTAAATGGCTTATTGTAATCTTATAACAGTTCAAGCTTTACAAGTATTAAGCAGATGTGACACACACAGTGAATGTCATCACTCACAAAACAAAAAAAAAAAAAAAAAAAAAAAAAAAAATTGCAATATGATTTAGCTATGAAAAAAAGGCTCATCACTTGATTGTTTTTGGAAAACTGAGAGAAATCATAATTCGAATGATGTTAGATACAATAGTTTGAAAAAACTTGGCTTCTAATGAAATAACATTTGCAAGAAATAGTTCCAAGCAATCAATGAGAATAAATTGACCTAAAAATCTATCAAAAGAGCATCCAATATTCCAATGTTAGATACATAACTAGATTTTGTTCATTCACTGATGTTTTTCCAGAGTTTGAAGAAAAAATAATCCAAAATCCAATTCGATTACATTGGATCAAATCATAATTTCAAAATTATACAGGATTTCTAGTTGAGAATACAGTAACTAGTCTCCCAGTTCACCATGTTCCCAGAGACTAAACTAAGCTTGCTCTACCTGTGGGCCAAACCCTCAGAGGCGTATTCGTTGTTTCTAATAAGTACAAAAATAGTTGTTCCGTTTTGGAGCAGTGTATAAATAGTAGCTATTATGCTTCATATGCATCACTGTCCAGTTGGAGGACGCCCCCTCATGAAAACAGAACTGAGACCTGAGAATGTTCGCCCAAAAACACGAGAGGTTGAACCTGCCTCTTCTGTGATGTTCAACCCGTTTGGTGATGTCCTAGGAGTGTTTCTAGCTTCAGCCACATCTGGGTTCTCATGAAGTACCTGTAGCATTTCCCACAATACCAAACAAACGATTATTTATTTTGAAAAACATATATACAAATTTTTTATCATGAAAGTTTGCAAATAAAGGATTGGATCAAGAATTCAGGATTTACCCTCAAGCCAGAGGCGACAGATACAGCAGTTTCCAAAGGTCGCCTTGCCTGCAATGCAGAAATATTTATTTAACTAAAGCAACATATAACAAAGCTCTAACAAACATTCTGCTGAAGTGGATAAAAAAACATACACTGGGAGAAACAGAGGGGGATGGTTGTATCTCCTCTATTTGAACTGGTGGCAACGACATAGTCTGCAAAGATTGAAAATAAGATCATCAAATATACTGTGTGGGTACAAATCAAGGCACAACAAAGACACAAGTATTTAAAATGACGATAAACTTCTCATCTTTCCTAAATGTGACAATACGAGCAGCTCAGTTGGAGTGCGGCAATGGGTCAAAACAGGCAATTATTCTACCGGTTAGGTTAACTTCTTGCACTTTCGTCCTAAAAATGACTTGTACATTTTAATTAATTGATTACAGATCTATATTACTTCAACAAGACAACGATCTACATTTTCTGATGAAGATTATTGAGTTGATTATAAACTTATAAAGATAAACTTTGTACGACTTTCGCTGCGTTTCGTTTTCTGGTATTGTTTTGATTTTACCCAGTTGATCCTTTAGAAAGAAAAAAAAATGTAACCAAAATTGACCTAATCACAAGTATGTTGAAATTGCCGCCTCAATTTACTAAACTAGAAAACTGGTTTGCCAATAAAACATGAGAGGGTAACTACCAGATCTTTGCTACACTTTTATTCTTTGGTTGAGTTAGTGAGTTTGTACATGTTAATATGTTATCATACACATATCGTTATTGTCTTTTCTTAGCAAATATCTAACCCGCCAAGCTCAAATGCAGCAAATTTGAATCAAATAGACAAATGAAAACAAACGGTTTTATAAGTTACCCTCTGTGGCGCTTCAAGAGCTGGCCTTGATGAACTGGACGGGTTTTCCTACACAGCACCAAAAAAAAAAGTTAATTTGATGTGGTAATAAATCTTTCTTCACAGATAACACGTGCCAATACAATTACGCCGCATGGCAAAAAGGAATGAAACCAAACTTGGATTCACAAAAGAGTTGTAAGAAAGAAGACTATATGTAACTATAAGAGTTTTAGACTATAAGATGCATTATAAGTAAAAAAAGATGAACAGTATGACATCTGACACACAATGAACCACTCCGATATGCCATGTGAAAACATATTGTTCATAACTTCAAAGTTCTTATTACCAGGAGGGTACTATGCTGTACCTGAATGCGATCCATAGATGCCTGATTTTCCAATGTTATGGCAGTACGTAGCAACCTCGCCACTCCCATGTTCGTATCATCCTGCACACATGTCAATAAAGCAGTTTTATGACGGAATAATTAGCTTTAAACTCAATTTGTGTATTTTATGCTAAGAGAATCAGTACCTGCTTCAACTCAATCCTATTAAGCTTACTTTCCTGTAAAAAGAAGTGATTAAAGCACATATTTAGGTTACCAATATGAAACATCATACAAGAAAAAGAGAAGCATCTTAGAGCTCAAAAGTCAATGGATATGAACCACACCAGAGTGCTGACACGGGCATGCACGGCTTGAACATCCAGAGCTTTCACCGTGGTATGTAATGCATGGACCTATAATGTTTTTAAGAAAGTATTTTCATATATAATGTAATGTTTCAAGAGATAAATCAGAAAGAGACTAGCCAACCTTTATCAAGTCATACCTCTTCTTGTGTAGATGCAGTAATTTCTGCAAATTCATCTAAGCTACAATCAACACGATCAATTCTTGATGACAGATGTCGCTTGGTAGTCTGAAAATCATAAACAAAAAGTTTTAGTAAGTAAAAGTTGACCTTGTATGAATAATACCTCTCTAGTAGAGGCCAAAGTGGTAACTGATAATAAGTAGAAATTTGTGAAATAATAAAAAAATTACCGCAAGTGACGAGTAGACGGTTTCAAGTTGTTTAGCTACAGCATTTGTTGCATCAGCTAAACTTCGTTTTGTAGCAAACATCATATTAGGAAGTTTCCAGCCCTGAGAACAAAAATTGTGTGATTAACAGTACAAACATACATAATATTAAATATCGCCTATTTTTAGGCTTTTAGCTGTTTATACATGTAGCTGCTACAGCTTCTGAGACATGTATAATCTGGACGTCAGAAGGAAATGACAAGCAGTTTTAAAATTAATATCGAATATCAGCTTCTTATTATTACCTTCCACCATAGATATCCATACCCTGTGACAGCAACAATAATAATGATAGTATATTTGTTAGCACCTGCATGAGAACAGAGTGCGTTTGAGTGTTAGAAAGCGGAAGTAGCAACAACAACAAAAATACAAGAATTCATATTAAATAGAACTCATTTCATTTAACCCTACGAGAACTAAATGAAGCCAGTGATTAAACCTGTGCATGTTAAAGGTGAAAAGTCATTATAAATCAGGTCTAGCTATTATTGGCACACAAGTTGCAGTCTATTGACAAAAGCAGGTACGTTGTATGCTTAATACAATATTCTAAATGGAACCGTTATCACACCGGAAATAGCTATACATTCAATTTCCTATTTTCCTTCGAAAATGGTTTCAGAAGAACATTGTTTCATTAGTAATGAGAGCTCTTACTTCATAAGTTACAAAGTACTGTTAAATTAGGTCTCACTACTTAAGAAAATGCACCAATTGTAGCATAAGTATCAGATCAAAAGACATGCATCATATGTTTAAACTAGTATATCTTATAGCAAAAAACTGACAAAGATAAGTTTTGAAAATTGCACAAGTTGGTAATGAAAAGATAGCCTGTTGCAATTGCAAACACATCAGAATCAAAAAACACAAACCTCCCGAACTATTAGAAGTCACAATAGTAAGAGGTCTATTTGATGCCAAAAGCTGCAGCTCCTGCCTCAGGCTGTTGACCTGTTTAAACCAAATACAAAGCGACAAATCAGTAATTTGTCAGAAATGCATAAGCCTATTATACATGAGAGAGTTAACATATGCTAGAACTTTCAAAACAGCATATAACTGTCCAAAATGAGCATTCAAACCTGTTGCAATAAAGAGTCGTTGACTGGTTTTGAACTCAAGCAGGCTTGTCATCGGTTTTAAGTATTTTAAGTACCTAGATAGAAAGACAACCACAACACCGTAAATAAAATAATAATAGAAACACCGTTATTGTTTCAACTACAGATACATATAGAACAGGTAATTAACTAGCAGAGAAAGGGCTTACTTTATTAGCACCAGAGAATAAATCAAAAACGCCGGGAATGCGACCTTCTTTAGCAAGAACAGCCCCAACGAGGCCTACAAATATAAAAGGATGCATTTAGTTAGCCCTTCTGTCATTTTTACCAAGAAAACAGCATTCAGGAAGAGTACGTAGTGGGTGTTAAGTGTTTGCCTAAGCATATGTTTTGGGCTTAGGCTTATATTTCATAAGCAGTTTATGGCTTATAAATGATAAGCTCATAAGTCTTTCATTAGTGTTTAGGTTAGTTTTTAAAGTTAACGAGGTAAAAGTACAAAAAAGTGCATGAACTTTTAAAACCGTAATTGTTAGACAAGGTGAAAAAGTCTTTTTTTTAAACACCCTTATATAAACCTGCCCTCAAATACGCCACAAAATTTGGACTTATCATAACCCCCTCAATTAAGCTCATAAGCATCCTAAATGCCTAAACAAATACCCCCATAACACCAGTCAATAGACACGTCTAACCCATACTATATCATGTTAGAATTACTCAAGCACTTCCGTCTAGAAGATCAAACTGCAGCTTCTGAACTCATTACATTTCAATAAGATTAACAAGATTGCAGCTACCACACTAACCTTAAAAAAAAAGGCCTTAAATTAGTCTCGTAAAATTCGACGCCCTTACGAGGTATTACCGCAACCTATGCAACGTGTTTTCGCAACTCTAACTTCACTTCTAAAGTTCAATTCCAACCTCATAACCTTAACACATATTCCATTTAATACCTCAAACCCTAGCCCTAACCCTAACCCTAACCCTAACAGAAATAACAACCAGGAACAAAACTAAATAGAAATGATACCTGCTCCAATGATAATAGTGAGCTTGCCAAGAGGAAGAGCCATGAATCGATCAAAACCGGGTTTATAAAAAACGGGTCAACATTTATTATTATTATTATTATGATAGAAATTAATTAGGGTTTTTATTAGCTTGCTTGGAAAAGAAGAAGAAGAAGAAAGTTGAATTTAATAAAAATGAAAATGATTTTATCTAAAATCGGGTTTACAGCTGTGTTATGTTACGAGGCTAAAACTATACCCTAAAAATGAATATGATCGCCGTCACCTAAGTACCTAACTGCTTCATCACTGACTTTGTGTTGTGAAATGTGGAAATTAAAGTTTTGGGTATTTTGTTGGGCTGCCCTCAGCCCATTTTAAGCCCAACATAAAATTTATATAGGGATTAGCTAGTGTTTTGGTCATATCTCTCAGGTGATGCAATTTTTACAACTTTTAAGATACAGACTAACAAACACCAGAGTTTTGGAGAGATGTGCAATAGGTGCCGTCGTGTAAGGTCTCCATTTAAAATGAGTCATATTTTTATTAGTTTGTATATATAAATACGTATAATATTAAACATATATGAGTCGTATAATTCAAGTTTATTTTTTACTTTACAAATATAATAGGGTCTCTTTGTTGTTATTGTCTAGATCCACCATAAATCACGAAACGGCCCTGACAGACGCAATATGTGTCATAAACTAAAGTTATTAATCATTACCGGCATGACTCATTAGAAGAGTAAATTGTAAATATTGTCCATGTGGTATGTCCAGATTGCAGACGTAGTTTCTATCTTTTCGAAACTGCAGGCGTCGTTTCTCTGAGAAACTACTAGTGCATATATCATCTCTACCCCAAAGTGAAATGCCACAAAGTGAAATGACTTAGAGTCACTGGAGGCAAGGTTATTTTAATCATTTCACTTTGAGGCAGTGACGATTTTTGCACCAAAGGTTTTTTATAGGGACGACACTTGCACTTTCAAAAAGATAAGAATTGTGTCTGCAATTTGAACATACTATAGGGACGAATTTTAATATATAAAATTTTGAAAGTGCGAGCAATCTTTACATGAACGATAGTTGCACACAAAACTTTCTTAAAAAAATTGTCTATAATTTTAAAATGGTGAAGAACACAATCTACAGTACTTTGACTAAACCAAGAGAACGAATTTTGAAATTTACTGTTGTTTTAGTGGCAAATACACACACTTCAGTTTCCCATATGACTAGAAGGTTGTATTGTATACTGGCAACAATGGCTTATTTAAAACGAGGTATAACCAGGCCGACTTAATTGAAGTCATTTAAGAAGTGATTATCAAAGTAAATGCATGTGAGAAGTGAAAGGTTTAATGGATAATTTTAATATATGTATGACCTGATTCGAACACGAGACTTCGGGATTGCACACATTACGTATGAGAATCAATGTTCTAAATAATTAATATATAAATGTTATATTTAATTATTATTCAAAAATAAATACTTAACGAGAGTTATTATTTAACGAGGTTTGGTTAACGGTCGTTAAATGATAAGTTAAAGGACTAAATATGAAGTTAGTGATCGAGAAGGATCTAGAACCCCTATAGGATCCTAGAACCGGTCGAACACCCAAGGGAAGGGTATTCCTACCCTAAATTGGTCACCAAGTTTGCATTAGTATAAATTCAAATCCCTTGTATTCATTCTAATAAATCTTTGATCACCTAATAACCCTAAATTCTTCTCCTCTCCTCTCCTTTGTGCTTTGGCCGATCGTTCTATATCCCTAACACCTAGGGATCGATTTTCCATAGCTCAAATACAAGTGTTTGGTTGTTTGTGATTCAAGAACCTAGTTTTTCACGTTGATTCGATTGTAGTCGTGTGTACAAGAACAAAGGGCAAATACAAGTGTGTTTGGGTAATTCTTGGAGGTCGACTAAGGGTTTAAGTCGATTGGTATAAACCCTAATTTTAGGGTTTAGGGTTTCCTCAGTTCTTGATCAATTGTATTGCTTGATTCGTAAAAGGTACACATATACTTTTAATTCAGCTAGTTAATTTACAAGTATTATTTTATTACTTCCGCTGCATGCTTTGATGATGTTTATGTATTTTAGATAATTGTTATGATTAGTAAAACCCAACAGTAGCATCACGAGCTGTTAATACGTTGTAATTAATTACTAAAATACATAAAAATTGAATCTTGATGATTATTACATGTTCTTTTTGGTTTATAGGGTTTTAAAAGTGAAACCCTAATTTTTTATTATATGGGTCGATTACCCTTTAATTGGCTAATTAGGTTTTATTTTTTGTAAAACTTGTAGGAACCCTAAGATTGCATGTATATTTTATGTGGTTATTATGGATAATTGTTATGTGCAATGATTATATGCTTATCTTGGGATTATAATTGTTATGAGGAATCCATGCTGGAACATGCATGTTTTGCCATGGACTATTGTAACATAAAATTTTTGTACAATTTTTTTATGTGTACCTTTGAATTTAAGTTTAAGCCATCTAATGATAAGAAACACTTGAAGTTGTAATTTATGTTATGTGAGAACTTAGCTAGATTGCAATAACAAGGTAAATCTCCATGTTGTATAAGAACTCAGCTAGAATAAATTTGCAGTTTCTAAATTAGACAACTTAATTAAGTTATTAGTGAGATCTATGACTTAAGGCATAAGATGGGGTAAAACATGCTTACATTTGCATAAAGGTTTGGCAAAATTGTAAATCCCATAATTTTTAGGAATTGAAAACTTGTTTGTCAATTATTGTTCTTCGACAATTACCTGTTGAATACTTCCATCACTAGCAGATCAACTGATGTGATGGAACTATGACAATTTGGGTCCTAGTTTCAAGGAAAATTATATGGTTAATATGAATATTTACCAAGGGTATTTTATTTTTTTAAGGGTTAAATGATCAAAAGTACTAACTTTTGAACTTTTATTTTATGTAGAAATGGCTCAACCTGAAACTAATTCACTAAGTTCGTCGTTCAAATCCATGTTTGATCGCGAAAAATTGACTGGCAGCGCTCATTTCAATGACTGGTATAGGAAACTCAAATTAGTCTTGTGTGTTGCCAAAAGATCAGTTTATTTGAATATGCCTTGTCCTCCTGAACCGGAAGCTAATGCTACTCCTGAAATAAGGGCAGCATGGCAAACTTAATATGACAAGAATAATGAGGTTGCGTGCCTTATGCTTAGAAGTATGACTCCAAACTTGCAAAAACAGTTTGAAAATTACTTCCCAAGGGGCATGCTCACCGAACTTATTTAATTGTTTGAAAAGCCTGCAGCTGTTGAATTGTATGATTTGATCGATTTTCTACATGGTTACGAACAAGGGGATGGTAAACCTGTGAGTGCCCATTGCATGGAAATGATGAGTTACATGGACCAACTTGGGAGGCTCAACTATCACTACCCAAATGACATACAAATTGGCCTAATCAACAGATCTCTTAACAAGGAATTTGATGGTTTCGTGCGCAATTACAATATGCATTGCAATGGGAAGACAGTTAGTGAGGTGCATGCAAAGCTCATTGACTATGAAAAGGGTTTGCCGAAAAAGGCTCTTACACCTCAGGTACTTGCTATTAAAAAGGGTAGGATCATTATGCCTAAACCACAAGCGAACAAAAAAGGTAAAGGGAAGGGTAAAGCTGATAATGGAAATCAAGTTATGGCTTATCAACCAGAACATAAGAAGTACCCTCCTAAAAAGAAAGAGAATCCTAAAAAGGATCAGGCTTGTCATCACTGCATGGAGGTAGGACATTGGAAGAGGAATTGTCCGCTCTACCTCGATAAGTTGCGAACAAAGAGGTATAAGAATGCTGGTACTATTGCCAGCACTTCAGGTACTCTCTTTATGATAGAATTATTTGCATTTCCTCATAAAATAAATTCCTGGGTATATGATACTTGATGTGGTATTTACATTTGTAATACACTGCAGGGACTTAGAGGTGCAAGGAAACTCGCCTATGGACAACAATACATGCACGTGGGTAATGGAGAACATGCATTCGTTGAAGCTATAAGCATGTTTAATTTAATTTTGCCTTCGGGCTTAGTACTGTCTTTGAACAATTGTCATTGCGCACTTCTATAATTAGGGGTGTTGTTTATGTTTCCTTGTTGAAAGATATTGGTTTTATTCATACATTTAATGATTATGAAATTTCGGTTTCTTTAAATGGTGATTTTTACTTTAATGTTATTCCAGTAAATAACATAAAATTCATTCATTAAAATTAAAAATACAATATAACATATTAAAAACATACGAATTCTTGAAACGCATATTGTTGATTTTGGTAAATTGCCTCGGGATTCAATTGTGTACCATATGGAGGAATTTCTGGCGACGAGGATTTAGAGTTTTGTGACGATGGAGTAGACGGATTTGAAGAACTCCCGTATTATTGTTGGTTTGAGGGGAGAAGATTCGTAAAATATCCGCCCTCGTTTGGACTTTGAGACAATTTATTATTATTTTAAATTTTATGTTTAGATATAGAAAGTAATGGTTGTTTTTGGTTTAGAATTGTGTGAGAAAAATATTGTGTAATGTTATGGTATTTATAATGTTTAAATAAAGTGGGTTTATTTTTATTTTATTTTTAATTTATTTTAGGGAAAATGGTAATATTACTGTTTGATTTTAAATTTGGCCCCCACAAATAGCTCTTTGTTAGTTGATTTGGTTCGTCGTCTGCGTGAGGAGGTGCCCTTGGCGAAATGGCCATGTCACCGTGGCGAGAGATGAGGAGCTCCACAGCGACTGCTCTTTACACAATTTTGATATACACACAAATTTAGACATCAAACATAGCAAAAAGTGTTTGACCATTTTTATTTCATACTATAGCTACAAATTTATTCAAATACTACTTACATTGACATACTCTTTAACTCATTTATAAACTTTAAATCATTTCAAGGAACGATTCACGGGGTTGAGCGAAAACTGTCAGTTAAGTACTAAACCTTCTCAGTTAGTTTTTTTTTGGTAAAGGATTTTCCCGATAAGTGAATTATTCCAAAAAAAATGTTTAAGTACAACGGATGTGGGTGAATCTCACATCTCATTCCGTTACGTAAGCGATAAAGCTAACATAACAAGGCAAAACCAATTCTACTACCTTTGTAAAGTTCTCTAAACAACGGATGTGGGTGAATCTCACATCTCATTCCGTTACGTAAGCGATAAAGCTAACATAACAAGGCAAAACCAATTCTACTGCCTTTGTAAAGTTCTCTAAACAGATTTATGGCGTAAACCAAAAATAAAAATAAAAAGAATACCTTGTTTACATTAATCAGATTAAAATCTCTTAATTAGGCTGAAAGTTTATATAAAGATATATAAGTTGTTTATTAACTTGACTCCGGATCGATTGAGAACGTTTTTATTTTGAGAAGCCTGAGAAGGTTTTCAAAAACGATAGATTTTTAACTTTGATTCATATTTTTCAAGCTTAAAACTCATTTTAATGTGATTGAAATTCAAAATATGTAAAAAATTTGAATCAATGTTAAAAATCTCTCGATTTTGTGATATATGTAGAATCTTGAATCATCTCGTATAAATTTAATGAATCATCATCATAACTCGATTTTAACAAAGATTTGTGAATCAAATTTGTGATTTATAGATTCGATTCACCATAAAATGATGTTTACTTGTGAATCAAATAAAAAACATGAATCAATTTGCTCAAACGAAGATTTCTCAATCTTCTCAAAATAAAAACCTTCTCAATAAAACCGGAGTCTATTAACTTAACTTATTGTCAAACTTAGAACATAAATGCTTGGGCAGTTTAGGAAACAACTTATCTATCTCAAAGAAATACCTTTGAGTAATAAACTTACATTAATATTGGACTTTAGCAACAAATAGTATAGTTAGTCCACTGAAGAAAACAAAATAGTGAAAAAGAAGCTCATAAAACACAAAATATTAGATTAAAAAGAGAGCAAAGACTTAAGCGCAACAACAAAATTTAAAGTTGAAAGCTTTATGTATTGTTTGCTTCCACTAAAACAGTAACCATATAGAATTGTGAGTAAACTACACCGTTCGTCCTTGTGGTTTGCGTTGACCGACAAGTTTTGTCTTTTGAGCAAAAAAAATGCACCATCCGTCCTTAAGTGCGAAACGTTATGTATTGTTGGGTTTATTGATTCGATGATACAAAACAATAAAGAATGAAACATCAAGGACTTAAAGTGACAAGAAAGAAACCTACAAAAAGATGGAAGGACTTGCTTGCAAAAGAAGATTTATTATTTAGTCCTTCGTAGTATCTTGTAAACCCTAATCCTCTAGTATACAAAGAGGACATGGGGTGTACGTTTTATTAATTAAGTCTTCCATAATGTAGTTGTTTAAAGGTGTGTGTGTGTAACCTAGACGTTACGTCTAGGGTTAGTGTTAGTTTTGTTAATCTCCAAGATCGAAGAAGGCTTTGATCCCTGTTACAGTTAGGTAACACGTTGCTATTCTGATCAAATAATAATTGGGAGATGTGGAAAAACCTTGTGTCAATAACATAGTTGTTTGTTATATTCCGCTGCGTATCATACTATATTGCCTATGTTATTGTTAAACCCTAAGGCTCAAAACGATCTCAAGGAGTCTATCAAACTCCACAATTGGTATAAGAGCCAGGGGGCTCGTTACCTAGGGATTCGCAAGGTTTTATGTGTCGAAAAAGAAGAAAAACTCGAATTTCAACAATTTCCGTAATGCTCTGCATCACTGTTTTCAAGAGGGGATAACTTTTTCGTTAACCGTTGGATCGTGACGAAATATTTGGTGGACGTTCTATATATATATTCATCTAACTTTTCACCGGAGGGATTGTCTATCTGAGCTCTCAATCAAAAGTTATTCAGTGTCGAAGTTGGCTGCAGAAACAGGTTTAACAATTCGAGTTTTTGGAATTTTTAGGGTTTTCTTGGATATTCAACTTCCTAAATCAGTGTTTCTTTGAATTAATTCATTATGGAAGTTGGTTATACGTTGTGTGGTGTCTTTACTTAATGGAAGAAAGCAGCTTTGATGGTGTTTTGATTCGTAACCACTGCTAGTGTTTTTCGTAACCACTGCTAGGCTTATCTCGAAACCACTGCTAGTTATCTCGTTACCACTGCTGAAATTACAACTGCTGTATACTGCTCCTTATGATGGTTAGTGTTATTACGTGATTGTTTCATTATATCAAAGGGTTCATAAGGTGGGGTTCTAAAGTTGTTGTGAAGGTTTGTTTATGTAATTCGTTGAAGAAAGGGGGTTTGGTTACACCGGAAGCATGTCGATCTTATTGGTCAACAAAAGGAGTATATCACAGTAGCAGCTTTGAAAAGGTTTTAAGGTAATCGATTTTTTTTAAAGGGTATCGACAATGTTTATTATCGACAAAGGTTTACCGAATGCATGGTGATCTAATTGGTGATTCAATCATTCATGATCATGATCATGTGAATATCAACATTGATATTTACAAAACCTCGTACTACATAAATTGTCGACAAGTGCATGTGGAACATGGGTCAGTGGCATGGATTAATAAGATTTATTGAAGGTGTAGACAATATTTAGTTCCTATTATGATGTTTGCAAATAATAGAGCAGTTTGATTTGTTCAAGAATAATGGTGTCTACTCCACAGCTGCTCAACTCAAAATTTTCTACTGCCATTGAAAATTACTACTGCTAGCGTTGTCCGATATAAATTGTTTCCACTGCTAGCTTTGCTCGATATCAGTCAAAGAATGGTTTTTGATTCTCGTATGGTCTTGGACTTGAGGGGAAGTCGAGCATGATAAGTGTTTTGATTTTTGGCGACACACACAGAAGATTGGATCACACACACAAGGAATTATGGTTTTGGATTTGAGGTGAAGTGACGATCAATGTTGGATATCTTTACATTCCCTATTTGTTGATAACAAAAAGGGGAAGAGATGAGAAGAGATGCATGGATTAAGGGGAAGACAACGGAAGACAAGATTGTTTCATTCATGGTGAGATTTAATTATCTCAACCGCTACTCGCCAGGAAGTTTGTACAAGAACCGTGTTTGTTTTGTCATCATCAAATAGGGGAAGATTGTTGGGTTTATTGATTCGATGATACAAAACAATAAAGAATGAAACATCAAGGACTTAAAGTGACAAGAAGGAAACCTACAAAAAGATGGAAGGACTTGCTTGCAAAAGAAGATTTATTATTTAGTCCTTCGTAGTATCTTGTAAACCCTATTCCTCTAGTATATAAAGAGGACATGGGGTGTAGGTTTTATTAATTAAGTCTTCCATAATGTAGTTGTTTAAAGGTGTGTGTGTGTAACCTAGACATTACGTCTAGGGTTAGTGTTAGTTTTGTTAATCTCCAAGATCGAAGAAGGCTTTGATCCCTGTTACAGTTAGGTAACACGTTGTTATTCTGATCAAATAATAATTGGGGAGATGTGGAAAAACCTTGTGTCAATAACATAGTTGTTTGTTCTATTCCACTGCATATCATACTATATTGTCTATGTTATTGTTAAACCCTAAGGCTCAAAACGATCTCAAGGAGTCTATGAAACTCCACATGTATCGTTGGTCCTTCACTCTAACGGTCTTCAGTAACGCTCGTTATCTGTTCACATGTGATACCCACATGAGGTTATTTTACTCTTTTTACCCCTCACTTTTAACTTTATCTTCTTCTTTTAATTACCTTCATTTTCAACCATCACCACACACTAACATCTCCAACAATTCTTCATCTTCTTCATATATTCATCTTCATCACCACCATTAACACCTTCACAATCTCCAAAATCAACATCCAAAAACACTGTACCAAAACCCACAAATACCAATCACCTACCACCATCATGTTTACATAGATCTAAAATAACTAGCACCATTGCTTTTGCCATCGTGCGTCCATGCTACCACTGCCAGCCCACACCGCTATACCATACAACTGTCACCGCCATCACTACTGCCACTACGCCGCCGCGACCATCATCTACACCAAAACATAACCCACCATACCACATCATCTTAACGATAAAACCCACTTGTTGAAGTAGTTTATTAACAATAATCTTGTTTTGAATAATCATCTCAGTTAACAAATTTTTTTAAGTGGGTTTTAAGTGTGTTATCTAGTTGCGATACAATATATGCTCGCAACTAAGACGATTCAAAATGTGTGATTCATGTAGTAATCGTCTTAGTTAAAATAATACGTACCCACTTGTTGAAGTACTAAAGCTGTTGTGTAGTTGAAAGAATTTGTTATAGTAGTTTTTAGAGGTTTTTGTGTATTTTGATTTGGGTATTTTGACTGGATTTAATTTAATTTGGGGTTTAATTTAAATTGAAGTTGATTGTAATTTAATTTCGGGTGTGCCCATTTATGAACACCCCTACCGGCGAATTTGCTCCTGAATTGGATGGATTGACGAGTGGGTAAGTTTTTATTTGCTTTTGGTTTATTTTATGGATGATATAGTAATGGGTATGTTATATAGTAATGGTTTTTAAGATGATGGGTGTTGATTTTTAATAAATATGAAAGATGATTATGGGTGGAGTGATTGATTTTTAATATGATGATAGGTGTTGATTTGTAATAAAGCTGGAAGATGATTTTGGGAACTGAAGGAACAGTGGAATGATTGAAGATATATTATGTGGAAGAAGAGATGTAAAAGGACGAAAATACCCTTATCTAATAAGACTTAACGGGTGTTAATAAGAGCCGTTAGAGGGAGGGACTAACGATACATAACGTTTCGCACTTAAGGACGGATGGTACATTTTTTTTGTCAAAGGACGAAACTTGTCGGTCAACGCAAACCACAAGAACGAACGATGTAGTTTACTCTAGAATTGTGATACAACCATAAGGCGGTCACTAATATGATACTTAAAATAAAATCAACCAAAAAACATAATTTCAATTTTCAAGTGCTTACAAATTTAAAATGTAATGAAGTATTGCATTTGTAAGAAGCTGACCGACACTTATGAAGCCTAGATGGGCAGAAAAACATTTCACACTCTCCATCGAGCTCTTGTTCCTGCATATATAGAAAGCTTTTTCTCCAAAAAAATTCCAGTGTTTAATCAAGCTTCTAACCCCACTTCTGCATATAGTATATCAACATTGTTTACTAAAATGAATAGAGAAAAATGAAACTTTAATCCAATCATGTTGACCAAACTGCATTAGAATACTTAAAAAAGACGGGACAATGCAAAAACACCTCCAGCCCTCATGGTTCTTATAAAAGGCACGCAACTTTATGTAAGTATTTAATAATAACTAAGCATGTATCACACAAATCTAAGGCCGAACACAGTCGTGACCTGGGTCATCCCTTGCCACATCAGCTTTCTCTCTCCGATTACCAGAGACGACAAAGTTGTCACAGTTGGTGACCAAGTTATAAAAAAAATAGAAAGAAAGGAAAAAAAAGTGTATGTAATAATCGGTCGAATTTTAGACCGATTGTTTTTTTTTTCAGCCCTCGACCGATATTTGACCAAGATCTCACAGTGGAAGTGACTGACTAAAAAGTCGGTCGAGCTAAGCTCAAGACCGACTTTTTCCGTCCCACTGGTACCAGCCTAATACTCTAGATTCATGATATGATGGTCAATATATATTATTTTCCTAGTGTTCCCTAGTGCTAAGAACAAAATAGGTGATCGTAATAATTAATTAATAGTCAGAATAGCAACATCTTAGCATAACCAAACAAAAAGGAGTTGTTTCACATATAGTTGAGATCAATATAGACCCATATTCGCTTATGTAACAAACGAACCAATCATACCTCCATCTTTATCTAAATTAATAAAAATTATTTTCACCTTTTTTAAAACAACATATCTTACAAACGGTAAATTTTCAAAATATAAAAATACATGTATCGCGAAATTAAATTATCTTTTCTATAGATATGCACTTTATATATTTTCGACAAATATTTTTTTCAAAATTCATCCGAAAAAATCATATATGATTTGTGAAAATCATGTATGATTCGATTTTTATGAATCATATCGATTTTTACGAATCATATATGATTCTCAAAATCATATATGATTCGTAAAAATCGAATCATATATGATTTCACAAATCATATATGATTTTTGTTGACCAAATTTTGAAAAAAAATGGTTAAAATATATAGTAGTCGTATCTATAGAAGACAATTTAATTCTCGTCATGATGATATAATTTTTATCGTAGAATCGATTAACGGTTTGCGAGATATTTAACTTTTAAAAAGGGTGAAAGTTTGTCATAATAAAAACGAATTATTATTATTGGCTCATCGGATCTATCAGAATTGAGATCTATATTGAACTTTCGCTGCTTCACATAATCCGCAAAAGTTTTAGGTTTTGTCGTAAACGACTCACATAAGATCTCCCATATCAAGGTTCATGATTAACACTTTAGATATGCTTTTTCAATATCAAAGTCCATTAACCGAATCAAATAAACAAAAATCTGTCATTCAAGCCAAGACAATACACGAAAAGTATTCAAGCAAGTAAGCTTATGTACTCTTTGTAAAAGTACAACATGCTTATTTTTTCAATCTAATCAGAGAATGTTCGATCTTCTCTTGATCCAAGCATACAAAGCAAGAATCTGGTCCACCACAATCAACTTAACTGCAGCTACATACATATGTACATTAATTACTTTACTATTGTTGGACACATAATTCATCCATGCAGATAGAAGTAGCACTAGCATATTCATCCATTTGTCCACATTTAATGCCCATATTGTTTGAGCATTTCATCGAACAACTTGTACGCACCAAACAATTCAGTTTGTTTTAAAAATGACTAGTTATAATACCCGCGCACGCGCGAGCGTTTTTCTTATTTTATGAATAATATATTTTTATTTAAATCTATTTTTTGCTAAAACTAAACTTTTGATGGGTTTTGAAGATGTTCAATTAGTAGATTGACATATGGTTCCGGTGCTTGATAAAATGAACAAAATCTGAATGTGTGGAAGTAAAATAATTTTCTTAGGAAAGTATAAATGAAGTTGAACTACTAATTAGTCCGGATGCCTATTTGTTAGTGCTTGTGGTTTTTATGTTTCACAAGATGGCTAATCTATTGTTGGGGTTTATGTTGCAGATTGAATAGAATTGTTTTGATGGGATTGTTATAGATTAATGAACTCTTCTGTTTTATATTTTCCAATTGATATGTATTATGTTTAGCTCATTGTCTACTATGTTTCACCATGTATTATTATAGATTTAGGCCATTACTTTAAAAGATTATATATAAAAACAAACTGAATATACGATGTTGGTTCACATTTTCTTGTAGTATTACTATGTTGTGCATTTTGTTGGTGGTGGTGTCCGTGAGAAGGTTAGATAATCAACTTCAAAGGTAAACAAGAACTATTCGTGAGAACAAATACCACAAGGTGGTTACTGGATATCACTTAGAATCGTGTGATCACTTTCCAAAGTAAACTATTCGACCCTAATGCCCGGGTTACACGAATATTTACTTGGGATAAGACAAATGCGCTTATAGAATTAGGCACAATTCAATAACCCTTTCGCTTATAAGTGTTTAGTGTTTTCTTTGTGTTCCTCATGCATAATCGGATCTCCTATTTATAGGAGATTACTCTCACCGCTCAAATGGAATTATGAGGATTAATCGGCCCATTAATCACCTCATAACTATCCCCATTATAGCAGTTAGTGGTTACATGACCAATTAAACATGGTCATTAAGCGGTTGTAATCGCCATTTAGCAATGCTTTAACACTAGCGATACTTTCATACCTCTAGCAATATTTCATAGCACTTCGGTGGAAACATCGCCATCGGTGGAAACACCGCTATCGCTGGAAACCCAAGCAAGATTTCCACAAGGTACTTTCCACAAGCAAGATTTTCCACTAGCAAGACTTTCCACAAGCACTACCAATACAAACCACTATAAGAGTCGGTGTTCATGGACCCATGGGTGTACACTTGCACCTCCTAACCCATTACAAGGTGTGAACTAATCCCACAAGTGCACTAAATTTTCCAACAATCCTCCCCAAATTTAGTTCACTTCCTTTGCATGAAAAATAAACATCAAGCAAAACATGTGCATAAATGAAAATGTCACGAGGATTGAATTTCCATCTTAGTAAATTACACGTTCAAATATTCGAGAATCGTGGTGTTCTAAGAATTGAACCCTTCAACCCATTTGAATACCGAAGATAAAACACACAAGTTTTCAAACACTTAATGACTCGACACTATACAAGCCATGTGTCCATATCCAAATTCATAAATGTTGTAAAAGCTAAAAGTCCAAAGCTTCACAGCGGCAAAACTTCAACATTTACATAGGTGGTTCCTCTTTAGTCATGCTCCCGCCAAGCACTTTTTCAAAGAAAATTAACCATTAAGTAAAGACTTCATCCTCCTTTCAAGAGTTACGAGCACAACCTTGGGATGTAAATAAAACATGTGCTCCAGTCCACTTGAATGTTCGACTTTCCACATTGAACTCGGCTCCCAAGTTTCCTTAGGAGGGAGTTGGGTGTCCTAGCATTCGATGACTAAGTTGGACTTAAACCCATCCCTTTAGCGAGACTTTATAACCAAGTCTCTAGCCGGACCTTCGTTAAGTGATCGCTAAGTTCATTGAGATCTCACAAACTCTATAGATACCACCCCATTCATGATAAGCTCACGAATCATGCTATGCCCGACACCTAAGTGTCTAGACTTACCATTGTACATCGGCTATAAGCCTTAGCCAATGTAGATGCACTATCACACCGGATAGAAATAGGTGCTATAGGTTTAGCCACAATGGAATCTCAAAAGCAAGTTTTTCAACCATTCGACTTCTTTACCAAGAGCTACTAAAGCCACAAATTGATTCCATTGTTGAACTGGTGATGCAAGTTTGCTTCTTGGATGCCCAAGAAATTGCACCTCCACCAAGTAGGAATACCCGACCATCGGTAGACAATTGTCTTCGATTATTCTTGATCCAACTTGCATCAATGTAACCTTCCAACACGATGGGTAACGTTATATGAGAGACTATAATCCATAGTTCTCTTCAAATACTTGATACCCTCTGAGCGCTTGCGATGATGAGTACTAGGATTACTAGTATACCGCTCAATTTTCCCACCGCAAAACCAATATCGGGCCTTGTACAAGTCATGGCATACATTAAGCGACCAATTACCCTAGAATACTCAAGTTGAGATACAACCTTGCCATGATTAGGCATCGACTTCTCACAAGTATCCATAGGTGTACTCTTGAGAGTACAATCAAAGTAATTAATTTCCTCGACCTTCTCAATATAATGAGACCGAGAGATAGAAATTATTTTACTTTCATGTTTAATCCTTATACCAAGGATAACATCGGCCTCCCCATGTCCTTCATGGAGAACCTTGATGACAAAAATTCCTTTGTCGGTCAACTGATTTTGGTCGGTGCCAAAGATCAACATGTCATCAACATATAGACAAATGATGACTCCTTTACCGATTCATCAAATTTGCTATATACACATTTGTCGACTTGGTTAAGAACATAACCACTAGACAAAACCACTTCATCAAATTTTTGATGCCATTGCTTAGGTGCTGCTTGATCCACAAAGAGACTTAATCGGTTTACACACTTGTTTTCATTGCGGCATGATGAAGCCATGAGGTTGGTTCATATAAACCTCCTCTTCCAATTCACCATTCAAGAAAATTGTTTTCACATCCATCGATGAATAACCGATTGTGAATAGATGCCATAGCAATCGCCAGCCTTATAGTAATGATCACGAGCCACGGGGCATAAGTATCAAAATAGTCTATTCCCGACTTTTGTTTAAAGCCACGAATGACTAGTCTAGCCTTGAACTTTTCAATAGTTCCATCTACCTTCATTTTCCTTTTGAAAATACATTTGCAACCCGAGGTTTACAACGGAGGTAGATCAACCAACACCCAAGTGTTGTTGCCCATAATGGAATCCATCTCATCATTGATTGCTTCTTTCCGAGCAATATCACGGGACTTCATTGCTTCTTCAAATGTCTTGGGATCATCCTCAACAATGAAGCAATAGGACTATTGGTCCGAAACCTCATCCTTGTTCCTTCAACTAAGTATAGTTGAAACTCGTGTCCAAATGACTTTGGAGTCCCGACCTTTTGCTCTTCCCGAGCACGTTCGAGTTGTTGAACCACAACCTCATCGGGGACCACCGATGGTTCACCATCGGGACCTCTGATACACCAGTGTCATGAGTTCCATTAGAAATCCTCGACTTGGTCTGGGGCGATGAGAATCTATTCTCATCAAAATCGCATCCTTGATTCAATTATTGAGTTAAGCGAAACATGTTCATTAGGTTCAATAACATAGAACCTAAAAGCCTTGGAATGCTCAAGCATATCCAACAAAGATGCGATCGATGCCTCTTTCACCCAAAGTTTTCAACTTTGGATCGAGAAGTCTTACAACACCCTACAACCCCAAACCTTGAGATAATTCAGTTGGGTTTCTTTTAGTCCGAGTTCATAAGGGTAACCTTGTTCCTTTTGTTGGGAACCCTATTTAACAAATAATAAGTCATCAACATAGCTTCACCCGAACCCTTGACTCGATCCCGAATAGACAACATGGAATTAACCATCTCCTTGAAGACCTGTTTTTCCTTTCGAAAATACCATTTCTTTGAGGAGTATAAGGCGATAGTTTCATGGATTATTCCAACAGACTAAAAGTCTTGAGTATCCATGTACTCACCCCCTATCGATCCTTAATCTTTTGATCAAAGACCCAGTTGTAATTCAACTTGCTTTTAAACACTTTGAATTTATCTAATGCTTCATCCTTGGTATGTAACAGATAGACATAACAAAATCTAGAAGCATCATCAATAAATGTCACAAAGTACTTCTTATTCCCCAAAGAAGGAATGGCATGCAAATCACACAGTCATCGTGAATAAGCTCCAAGATCTTAGTCTCACGACTAACACCACGAAAGGGTTTCTTGGTTATCTTGGTCAACATGCAAGTTTTACACTTTTCGGTGTCCATGTCAAAAGCGAGGATTAAACCATCCCTAGACATATCTTGCATCCTTTTATAGTGAACATGACCAAGTCTAGCATGCCAAGGGTAGAATCGGTCGATCATATGTGGTCACAAAAGTCGAAATAACACCGCAATGGTAATATTAAGCTGAACATTTGATTACATAAATAACCAAAACCAATAAAAACACCACATTTAGAAAGAACAAATTTATCGATTCAATAACTTGTTTATATCCATGATTATTCAAAACACTACTTGAAACCAAGTTCTTCCCGATATCGGGAACATGAATAACATTAAACAAGGTTACAATCTTTCCAACTAAACCTAAGATCTACACAACCACGACCATGCACCAAGGTCATTGACTCATTTCCATGTGAAGAATAGAACCATCATTCGGTGACTCATAAGTCTTGAACCGACTTCTATCTTTACACATGAACTGTTGCACCGAGTCAACCCACCACGCAACATCATCATCCTGCACATAAAAGATTCAGATACATATGTAACATAATAAATGAAAAGACTTATTAAACATATTCGACCTTTCGGTGAGTTGGCTTGTGAGATATAACTTTTCACATACACATCAAACCATAACACAAAGTAGCATATAGATGGAATTCTAGAGAGAAAGTTAGAGGTTTAGGGAACTTAGTGAGAGAAAGTGAAAGATATTATTATGAGCTCCAACTCTACCTTGGGAGGTAGAGTATTTATAGTCTTACATAAATCGCCACACATCGGGCGTGGATCGGGCATCTGGTGGGTAAAGACCCGTCAGTCCTCCACGGTGATACTTAACTAAATACTACTTAACTTAAGAATTACTACGACTACGAGCTTTCTACGATTACATATACTTGAGGTGACCGACTCTTTAATCTGAGAATTTCTAATTCTAACAATCTCCCCAAGGAGGTCACCTCAATCATGTACCAAAACACATTGAATACAACGAGATAATACATTAACAATTGATCTTGCATTCTTGATGTAGTCCTTTGCTCTAAGCTCGTAGTCATTGATTCTTCACATTGCATGTTTGGTTACTTCAAGTGGAGGTCTTTTCTTGATCCAGCGTGATAGTCATTTTGAGCCATATTTTGAGATCATCACTATCAACAATCTCGACACATCCTTTGTGGTGTTGGTATTATTTGATGTTGTGACTTTAGGACCGACATGCTCGCATTACGGATCATGAAATCTTCACATCGAGTAGCGGAAGCTTTTGTTGAATCATGATATTGGCGTGAGCGTAGCGAAGCTTGGTGTGAAAATATCGAGTCATTGATGCACTAATCATGATTTCTTTGAGTTGAATGTGTTAAGTGAGCATGCGGCTATGGATTGACCGCTCCATTACGATCGGTACAACGTCGGGTGTACACGCATACAACGATTAGCAATAAATCGCACGAAGTGTCTTTGATCACTTCGTTGAATTGAGGTACACGCCCACGGTTCCCGTTGATCGATTACATGTCTTACTTGTGATCGGTATAGTTCGGAAGAATTTCCTTGATTGGGTTTCGCATTGTTCTAGTCGTTCTCAAACCGAACGTCTCAAAGAAGACAACACGGAGTGAGTGAACCAATAATTTTAAGTCCACCGATTGATGAAAGAGATTTGAAAAACAATCGTGTATTGCGTAATAGAAATTGTTTTGCAATACAACGAAGGTTTTATTGAAAATCAATTATCAATCATAAAATACCTTTTGGTTTGAAAAATGAGTACACAATCGATATGCTAAAGAAAAGAGTTTTTATGCACAAAGACCGGTTTTCAAAGGTATCCGTCAATCCATAACTTTGAACGAGGTTTGATTCAAGAGATTGAATCGCCCATTGTTTACATTCGGTTGTCACATGGTTGATCTATATAAAGATCTCACATGCCACCTACCGGGAGCTTGTTTGATGTTGGCTCGAGGCTTTCCATCTTCATTGTGAATATGTAAACACATCACTCGGATGTTCGGCAATACCACAAGGATAATCGTGGGACTCAAGATATAATCTCTCTTCCACATTGTGTGAAACAGAGAGTCTTCATTGAAAGTGTCCTAATGAGATTTATTGATGATCTCGTGGCTCTAGACTCAATTTGTGCATATTTGGATCCTATGACGGAGACTAGGAGAGGGTCTCTTCTTCATATCAACCATCTCTAAGAGAAAGTCGATAGATAATGTCGGTTCCCGTGAGAATGAAACAAGTCCTTTTAAGAGGAACTTGAGTGGTTTGGAAAGTTGAAGTGCGGTCGTCCACCGGGTCCATGACGTCTTGTCTTCAATACCGATGTTACCATCGGTAGCATATGAATTGAACCCGGTTTACGCCTAAGGTTGAATAAATGGAGGGCTATTTGTTTTCACCCTTTTCTCATTCAATTCTTTTTAATTCTTCAACCCTTGATTGCTTACCGAGACTTCATAGCTAGAACCTTGTTGGGTTTATTCGAAGACTAGCTCGGTCTTAGTCCGCACTCTTCCCATATCTCATTTTCTCCTTTTATCATCATACCTAAGGACTTCTACACTAACTAGTGGATTGTCCTCGGTAGATCCCTCCTGTTCGGCGGATCATGGGAACACATACCTAACCTTATCATCCTTATATCACCGTACATGAAGTAAAGTTGGTCGGTCAATTTGGAATTGTTAGCGCCATTGGATCCAATTGAAAACCATTTTAAAATCAATTCGGATACTTGTGATATATTATCAAAGCATTTTGTACTGAATTGTTTTGATATTTTAGAACGAGAACTCCCCTCAACATGTGCATCAAGTATTTGAAAATGTTTTGCACACGGAGGCAAGAGAAAGAATTAACTTCTTTGATTACCATTTCTAAAAGATATCAACATCGCTTCCTACATCAAATCAAGTAGATATAGCATTTCGGAAGGATGAGGTTTCCATAAATTTGCTCCCCTCAATATGTGCCTCGAGGTTTGAAAAGAGTTTTGCACATACTAGAGGAACCACATGGGATGAATGATCACGTTTCAAATCAAAGGTTTAATATAGATGCTCCCCCTCAACATGTGCATGTAAAATTTGAAATCGTTTGTCACATGTGGGAAGGACAAGATGTACACTCTTATGAAACCATTTACCAATTATCGGTTTAAATTCAATTTAAATCACACATTCTCCCCGATCACAATTATCAAAACATTTGAGATTTGTGATCTCGTATAGATTTAAATTGATTTTGAAAGCTTTTAAGGAGAATTGTGACTTGATTGTGAAAGCGTTTGAACTGATAAGGATCGGATTTTAAGACTTTAAACTCCATTGATAAAACATGCATGTATATCTTTTGAAAACAATTTAATGCCAAATAACTTTTTGATTTAATTGAAATCATTCTCCCCTCAATCAATGACATAGGTTGTTGATTGAGAGATAGAGATTTTGACAAATAAGTCGGATGATTATCAAAAATAGAGATCGAGTTATTTTTCAAAGCATTTGGTTTTCAAGGATAAATGTTTATAGAATCGAGCATGGAATGTGAAAACATGTTAGGACATGGCTCTGTTCTTTCTATTAAAACCGGTTATTGCACGAAATGACAATAAACCATTTTCTTTCTCCCAATTTATTTTTATTTATTTTTTTTTTTATTTTTTTTTAAAATAAAATTGAGCAACATCTAAAGTCCCGTGTCATTCTTTGAATGACAACATCAAACCGTAGATATTATCGAATCGAGAGAAACATGACAAAAGACAATATATATATATATATATATATATATATATATATATATATATATATATATATATATATTTTTTTAAAGATTTTAATTTTTAAATTTTTATGGATTTTGAAAGTTTTATATTTTTGTATTTTGTTTTTCAAATAACTATTTACAAGAGATAGATGAAGATAGACCTTTACTCCTCGTCTTCCTCACGAAGGCGTTTGAGTGTTTCGGTTGAAGGCTTTTCAAGCCAAGGCGTGGAAGAATAAACTCAAACGTTCTCTTGGAAGAGCTTTGGTGAAGATGTCGCTAATTGATATTCGGACCTCACAAAATATAGTTCCACACCTTTTCTACTTGTTCACTGATGAAATGATGTCGATGTCGATATGCTTTGCTCTTGAGTGTTGAGCGTTGTTGCATGAGAGAGCAATAGCACTTTATTATCACAAGATGTAGGATTTTGTTGAATTCATAGCCATAGTCATATAATTGAGATCTCATCCATAAGATTTGAGCACAACAAGATGACATGGCTATGTATTCACCCTCTGTAGAGGAAATAGAGGTACTCATTTGCTTCTTGAAGACCACTCACAAGCTTATCACCCAAAAGCGTGCACCTCCCGCGTGCCGACATGTATCTTGACAACTCGCATGATCGAGATCTGCATAGGCCGTTAGAGACATACCGGTGTCCTTCGGGTACCATAGTCCCATATTGATGGTTCCTTGGAGATACCGAAAGACCCGTTTAAGCGCTTCAAGGTGCTTTTTAGTAGGCTTAGCTTGGTATCTAGCACACATGCAAACAAATGAACAAGATGTCGGTCTACTAGCGTTGAGATACATCGAGGATCAATCATACTCCGATATTTCGTTTGGTCAATCATGATCCACGAGAGGTCCTCATCTAGTTTGGTTCGGTCAATCATGGGGGTGTCAACAGGGTCACTTGAATCAAATCCAAATTTCTTTAAAATCTCTGTTGCATATTTAGATTGATTTATGAAAATGCCTCCGGACTTTGAGAAATTTGTAATCCCAAGAAAATGACATTTGTCCCATCATTGACATTTGAAACTTTGAACTCATTTCATTTGAAAACGATCACATTCCATTGGGTCGATCGAGGCAAAATAATATCATCAACATAAATTTGAACATGAATCAAATGTTTGCACGACTTCTGGTGAACAATGTAGGATCAATCGCTCCTTTGATGAATCCGGTTGATAGAAGAAACTTTGACAATGTATCATACCATGCCCTTGGAGCTTGCTTTAAACCGTAAAGAGCTTTCTTCAAACGATAAGCGTGAGTAGGATGTTGTTGATTCACAAATCCTTCAGTTGGTGGCGTGAGCGACTTCTTTAAGATCTCCGTTTAGAAATGCCTTCTTTACATCCATCGATAAACTACCATGTTCTTACTAGTAGCATTAGCGAAAGATTACGATTGCCTCGATTCGAGCAAGCTGGAGCAAAAGATTCTTCAAAGTCTATACCCTCCTCTTGACGATATCCTTTAGCAACTAATCGAGCCTTGTTCTTCAACACATCACCATGCTCATCAAGTTTTACTTTGAAGATCCATTTTAGAGCTATAATCATAGCACGCCTCAGGGCGGTACTAACTCCCATACATCAAGACGATCAAACTCATGAATTTCATCTTGCATAGCATTGAACCATTGTCTTCATTCATGGCGGTTTTAACATCTTTTGTTCGATCTTAGATAGTACGGAGTTGAAGAAACACCATAAGGCATCGGTTGTAAGTTGTTTCGGGTTGATACAGACGAGAGGATTACCAATGATGTTGTCTAATGGATGATCGTGAGTCCATTTTACGAGTTGTTCATGTGGCATTTGTTGAGGCCGAGGTAGTGAGTCGATGTCTCTCAAGAAGATGGTTCGATGATGATTCGGGAGTAGCAAATATGTTTTCAAATGGAGCATCTTCGTGGAGTAGCAAAGGGATTAACTTCATCATTGATGCGAAACATTTCCATGATGTACATTTGAAGAATGATGATTTGTTGATGAGATCAAGGATCGCCAGCAGTGCTTCTTGACTTAAAGATATTGAGACCAAGGATTGACTTCATTCACTTGGAATATGAGCAACCTCGGTTGTAGGGATCAAGACCTCATTAGTAATTGAATCATACAGTTCATCAAACATAGGATCAAACAATTTCTTTACATCATCTTCGATGGAGGTACATATGGAGTTTCTTGAGAGGAGTTTGGAACAAGGGATGAACCAATGGGATTGTTTTGAAGTGCGGGTCCCGAGTGGAGTGTCCAGAGCCATTTGACCGGTCGACTCATCAAGCGTAACGTGAATTGTTTCCATGATATTTCGGGTTCTTTTGTTGTAGATTCAATATCCCTTTTTGTTTGATGCATATCCTACAAATACTCCAATGTCGACTTTGGCCCTAAGTTTGCCTAAGTCTTGACCTCATTAGTTGGATAGCACAATGCACCAAACACACGAAGGAAAGATAGATTAGGTTTTCTGTTGTGGACAAGTTCATATGGAGTTTTTCCATGAGCAGTGTGAATCGAGGAACGATTTTGTGTGTAGCATGCGGTGGCAATTGCTTCACCAGGAGAAACATTGGAACCTTTGAGTATATCAAGATTGTTCTAGCGGCTTCAACAAGAGTACGATTTCGTCTTTCAACTACACCGCTCGTTGAGGGTTCGTGGAACACTTCTTTGATGGTGATTCCAACGCTTTCATAGAATTCACTAAGTTGTTTGTTGACAAACTCGGTTCCATTATCTGCTACGATAATTACGGCGGTTTTGTTTAGTCGAACTGCAACTGTTTGATGAGTTTGATGATGATATCGGAGTTTCATCCTTTGTCCTTAAGAACTTGACCTGTGAATCTAGAGTAATCATCAACCACAACTAACACATATTTCTTCCCAAAGATATTCTCACCCTCATTGGTCCACATAAATCCATATGAATCATATGAAGAACTTCGTGATGTGAGTTAGTAGGTTTGGGTTTATGGGCATACTTCTTGCTTTTTCCCAATTGACATCTTTGAACAAAGATGATCCTTTTCATACTTTAGTCTAGGTAAACCTACAACTAAGTCCTTTCGAAAGATCGTTAATGGTGCGAAGTTCAAGTGATTGAGACGACGATGCCATAACCATGACTTTGTATTAGAAGCCTTTGATAAAAAGCGATTGGAGAGGCCCTCATCATGTCATCGATAGAGATGGTGTAAAGATTTGAGCCACGAGTTCGTTTTAACAGTTCCTTACCATTAAGATCTCTAACAAAGCGGTATGTTTTCTCAAGGCTACTTCTAGATCGTAATCACGAATTGACCAGCGAGAGAACAGTTATGACCTAAACCTTCCACATAATACACTCTAGAGATGACACTATCACCAACAACATAATCTCCATAACCCATAATAGCACCGAAATGATCATTACCAAATCTAACGGTCCGATGAATTTGCTCACGGTTCATGAGCAGCGACCGGTCTCCAAATCATATGCTTGGAACGGCTGAGTCCGTGTACCGCGAGCGATTTGAACGATCTGCGGTTGAACACGGACAAGAATGGATAATCGGATAATTGGGATCCCCATGCAAGAATGGGTTCCATTTTGTTAGTAACAATGTTTGGAACACCCACATCGTAAATAGAAGCATTCATATCGAAAAGTGAGGCAATGGAATCGATGTGAATAGATGCGATACTAGTGTCGATGATAGCCTGCTCACGGTGTGATCACTTCTTAAAGGAATAGTTCTACCAAGAGGCATCCATTTTCTAGTGGGCATTATCGATTAGTCTTAAGACCAACGGTGTCCAATAAAAGCCTATTTTCTTGAATGTTCTTCCCGTGGGTTTCCTTTGTTTTCTAACTTTCTTACGTTTTTGCCTTTTAGCCTTCCTAGCATGAACTTTAGCATTAACAATATTAATCGGACAATTAACATCATTGGGCGAAACATTAACACCACATTCATGATTAGAAAGCGAATTCAAGCGACATCGATACAAGGTTTGCAAATAGTATCGAATTGAATTAATTACGATCGCCTATGGCTAATACTAGAATCAACACGATTCGTTTTATTCGATTCAAACATAAAGTTCCTAGATTGTTCTTCTACTCTTTCGAAAGGACATTCTTAGCTTGCGAGGTCCTATCATTCCTTGTATTGTCTTGAGACTTTGACTGCTCCCTTTAATGTCACCGATTACTCTGTAGAGGGAATGGGAACATCGGTTTGGTTTACTACTCTTTGCACCACCGTTTAGATGTCTTTGGGATCTGAACTACATGCAGTGCACTAAGGTTCACTTTCTTAAAACTAGAGGTACGAGATTAGTACTCCTAGAAGGCATCTTTGAGTTCTCTCTCTTAGCATTGATGGATCTAGAATCAGAGCTACTCAAGGTACACTACGGTTCACATTCAAAACATTGGGAATCGAGTGCATATCATATTGGCCTTAGGCATCGAGCATGGAATCAAAGGTTAACTCTCTCACCTAATGTCTTTGGGCATATTGTGATCAAGCATTATAAGATTTCTTGAGATCGTTTGGCATATAAGCATGCATGTCCAATTGCATTATCATGAGGTTTCTCTAGCTTATCCTCTTCAACAATCTCACGCAGACATTCTAGGCAATCCTTAAGGGATGAGAAGTATGTTTGAATGGCAAGTTTGTTGTTCCTTAGATGAGGAGGGACATATGTCACAGATAAAGCATATTTATTACAAGAGTGAACCTTTGATACAACATTCTCCCCATTGGTCATTGGCATTTTCCCTTTTACCTGACTCTTCAGATTCTCAATTTCCTTTTGCAATGAAGCTATTTGTTCGTTGTTTTTGTTATGAGTGACTTTAATTGATTCAAATAACTCATTGAAATGACGTTTAACCTTTTCATTTTCTTCTAGAAACTTTCGTTTTCCTTTTGTAAAAGCATTTACTAGGTTTTGAAGATGAAACGTTTGAGAATTCGAGAATCTAAAGGAGGAGGCATTTGGGAGCTGTCATATTGTTCGTTTGACCCTTTAATTGAGAGATTTGGGCTTTCAACTTTCTCGATCGTGTTACTGCGAGCTTGAATCTGTTCATCTCGTTTGTTAATTTGAAAATCGCATCAAACTCGGAGCATCACGAAGATGTCTTGATATTTGAAGTTTTGACATTTTCTTTGAGATGTTGATATTTTAGTTGTAGATTAAAATACTCAACTTCTAGTTTAGAAAAATGTTTAACCAAATTGTCGTGATCATCCAGTTCAATTTTCTCATTTAGTTTAGAATTGGTTTTCAAGCTCAATGACACGATCATGGGAGACTTTCGTACCACAGATAGTTCATGAAATTTGGAAGCATTAATAGAGCAATTTGAAGCGATGAAAAAGACATCTTGAGCAACACATTCAAGAATAAGATTCTCATTTAATGTATGTGTTCTTTCTCTCAATCTCATTATATTTCAAATTGCACGCTCATAGTCACTAACTTCAACAACCATTGCATCAAATTCCTTTTCCATTCCCTTAATATCGGTTTCTATCCCTTTTAAGACTCTCAAATGATCTTTTAGAAGTTTAAAGAAGGGCATGACCTCGATTAAATAACATTCTTTCATTTGTTCAAAACCCTTTCTCCTTGATTATACCCGGGTGTGATCCTTTTCTTGCAAGTTTTCTCAAAATCAACAAATAGTTGAAATATAACGTATTGACTAATTAATGTCTTGCTTTTAGTGGCAATTGTTCTAGGTACAAGATGCATTGGTGTATTAGGAGGATACACACGCTCTAGGCATTTTCCTAAGGGAGGTTTGTTTCTACAATATTTTCCGCTTTCGATTATCTAAATCCTTTTCGAGAAGGCTTGTTCGGAGTCAACAAAGTCCGAGGCTTAAACTTGTTCAAGGAAATCCAGTTTTCCTTCTTGTAATCATGAGGAGTGATAATTATGTTTTCTCTTTGCATTTGGGATCATTTTGTTTCTTATTCATCTTTTCCTAGTGATTTCATTTGATTTCTTATCTTCCTCGGTGCACTCAACGCAACTAGGTTTCTGTCTAGGCTTAAGGATTTCATCACCATCATAAAGCACCTTATGAGCATTTCTAGCCTTTTTAATTACCTCTGGATTTGGTTCCTCAACAAGGGGAATGCTATGCTTATCGCTTAAGACTCGATGTTTGGTGACCATGTGAAGCGATCGAATGGTGTTTCCTTGTATGTACAACTTGTTTTCAAGTTTGTTTTTCAAAGTTGTCAGATTAGAAAAATCTCTCAAGAGTTTTGATTCCTTTGCATTAAATTCTTGCTTAAGCATTTTCACATTTTCTTGAAGTTCTTGTTTTGTTTAATTTGTTTAGAAAGTTTTTCTTGAAAGGAATTTAATTCTTGTTTCAATACTTCTTCTCTAAACTTACTTTTCTAATTACTGTACTCACTTGGACATCCATTTCCGCTCACGAGTGGTCAACTCAAATTTTGCACGTTGTTCATAAATAGCAACACGTTCCTTATAGGCATTTAGTTCGAAATTATGGAATCATCGGGAGCACATGCGGTGTATTCATCAAAGACATAGTCATTGTTGACCGCGGAAGATACATCACTTGGTACAACTTCACTTTCACTTTGTTTCACGTATTGATCGTATGGGACAATATTGTTATTACCCATATTTTCAACGTTTGATTCAATAGTTTGATTGATTGTACTTTGTCATGCATCTTGCACATCGGCATCATCGTATAGTTTTAATACCTCGAGATGAGTTTGTCCTTGGATGGGCCAGCTTGTGGTGAAGAAAAGATCTTGGGAGAAACCATTGGAGAGATGCTAGCCATAAAGATTGTGTGTGCGATGGGTCCATCATCTACATCGAGTCGTATGCATCACGGTCGGCGACTTGAAAGGCATTCGATGATTGTGACCTATCTCACGAATAAGTCGCTCATCCACATCGCATCATAGGTCTTGGCATTGCCCTCAAAGAAGAAACAAAGAATTCCTCTTCATCCAACGCAGACCATTGTCCCGAGCTTGTGCCGGCAACATCTTATCTCTCGTAATCGGCGATGCATGGGCGCTTTGGAGATGTGCGGTTCCTTGCAATGTGTCCTTCACCACCACGATTATAGCATTTGATTGGCTTAGCTTGACCTTGGTTACCATTTCTTCCTCGATTCGTTGCCAACATAACCTCTCCCACTCCACCTCTTCCCCGATCATACCGTCTTTCTGAATCGTTGCACCACGATCCTTCCATCTTTAACGATGGCTTGATTATGGGGTTAGATGCGGTTATGAGGTTGTTGTTGGTTTGTGGGAGAGAATTCATGTTTTGACTAATGAGAAGAGCTAGTTGATTAATGATGTTACCCACGTGTGCATCGATCGACTTGTTTGAACATGGGATCGGGAATGAGTTTGTGATTACCATTCCCCAGGTATGACTTGTGATGCTTTGGTTGTGATTCCGATGTTTGAGTAGAAGGTCATGTTGAGTCATTAGATGAGCTTGTCTCTCCACGGTTGGTTTTGAACCGATTGAGAATCAATTTTCAAACATAGCATGTCTCTCATTCGAAGGAGGAAGGCATAGAGTTGCTCATAGTTTGTATTCTTCAATCCTTTAGTGAGCTTCACAAATTGTGACAAACTTGTGCCATTCGGGATTCATGTTGTTCACAAACTTTGAGTTGAAATTTGAATGTTAGGCATAGTCATTCGATGTTCCTCATGTCAATCACTAACTTATGAAATCTCACATAGTACTCATAGACACTCTCATCGGTTTCATCTTGAAGTGCTCAAATTCGTCATAGAGTTGGGATTCTCTGCCTTCCATAGTTAGTTCGAACCCGAGAGAAGCATCTTAACATTATCCCAAACCGCCTTTGCTTGATGTTATGATTGATCGACTTGTAGATGTCTTTAGGAAGACCTTGAAGAACAATGTTTGAAGCCACGATATCGCATCGAATCTCTTTTCTCCTTATCATCAAGCTCATCATACATCTTAGGTCATCCATTCCGTAAAGAGTACCATCTTCATTAGTATCAAGTATGTCTCCAATCGTCTCAACTCGATATGGTCCTTCATCAATGGATTTGAGAATGTTGACACCATTTTCCTTTCCAAGGCTATACAATCGATTCGTTGAGCCCAAGAGTCGTAGTCGATTCATCGAGCATGGGTGGGCGAGTATCTCGAGCCACCGCTTGAACATCCTCGACAGCAGTGGAGATGACGGAGGGACGTTGGTAGACATGTTAATGCATTATACGGGATTTTATAACTCTATGATTAAACCGGGAAATAGATTCTTTCACGTGATTTTACTAAATCAAGAGAAAACCGTAAACAATCACTCAAGTCGCTAGAAGATTATGAACTAAGTCGCTAGAAGATAATGCACTAAGTCGCTAGAAAATAATGCACTAAGTCGCTAACTCATAATTCGCTAGACAGCTAAGTCGCTAGAATCCCAAGTCGCTAGACGTAAAGCAAGTCGCTAAGTAGTAACTGCTCTGGACCAAGTCGCTAGCCAAATTTTGGCGTGAATTACTACACAAGTCGCTAGAGATACAAGTCGCTAAAGAGCAACTCGCTACGCACCAAGTCGCTACCACCAGTCGCTACTCGTGGTGGAGAGTCCACTACTTGTACTTTAACTCGCTAGATCTAACTCGCTAGCTCCAACACCGTAAGTCGCTACAAAATGTGAAGCAAGTCGCTACCAAGAAAATACTCCGTGAGCTAAGTCGCTAGCTTGAAAACCATATAAACATCACTTTTCAATCCAAAACAACCCAACCAAGATGATTCAAGCTTACCAAATGAAAACCTAAACACTTGTGATGATTCTAAACATAAAAGTACCAACAAAATTCAAACTTTAACACAAGAAATCACCCAAATGATGCAAAACCACTAAACTTTTTCAAACTCAAAACCACCTAAAACCACTATAAATCCAAAGATGTGCAAGATATGATCTAACCTGCTCGATACCAATTGTAAGATATAACTTTTCACATACACATCAAACCATAACACAAAGTAGCATATAGATGGAATTCTAGAGAGAAAGTTAGAGGTTTAGGGAACTTAGTGAGAGAAAGTGAAAGATATTATTATGAGCTCCAACTCTCTACCTTGGGAGGTAGAGAGTATTTATAGTCTTACATAAATCGCCACACATCGGGTCATGGATCGTGCATACAGGTGGGTAAAGACCCGTCCAGTCCTCCACGGTGATACTTAACTAAATACTACTTAACTTAAGAATTACTACGACTACGAGCTTTCTAACGATTACATATACTTGAGGTGACCGACTCTTTAATACCGGAATTTCTAATTCCTAACATGGTCGAACCACCACTCCCGAACCATTAGTGCACGATCCATTGGCTTTACCACCAACTTTAACACCCTTGGTCCCTTTTAATGTGACCCGGTCTTGCCACATTTCCAACAAGTAGGTGTTGCCTTCTTGTTAGGATCTCGCCTTGTGTTATCATGAAATTTCGTTTGCCTTTGTTATCATTGTACCGGTGGAGTTGTTATGCTCCACCATATTGACAACAGATGGTCCGAAGCATTGCCACTCTTTGGCTTGTCATTATCCCGCACTTTGAGAGATTCCTCAATGCGCAGATGACCGCCCAACTCAACCGAGTTAATTCCTCTTTCTTATGTTTCAAGGTATGCTTGAAATCTTTCCAAGAAGGAGGAAGTTTATCAATAACACAAGAGACTGAAATAGCCTCATCCATGTGCATATTGTGTTGTGTAAACCTTCCAAGTATTCCACGAAGATCATTGTATTGTTCCATGACTGGTCTTGAATCAGTCATTTTGTAATTTGTGAAATTACTAACAAGGAACTTCTTACTTGATGCATCCTCGGCCAAATATTTGGCATCCAAGGAATCCACAGTTCTTTGGAAGATTCAAAGTTCGATAAATATCAAACAAAGAATCGGACATACCATTCTGAATAAGACCTCTGATATGTAGTCATCATTCTCCCACTTGCTCCTCCTCCCGATCCGCTCCACGGAGCATCATCACCATCATTAGAATTGGAGTAGTCGACAAAGACCACACTCATGCTTGACGGCCAGAAGTGCATCTTCTTCTCGCCACCTCCTAAAGTCCACCCTTCAAACTTGTCCAACAAAGTTTGAAGCCATGTGTTCATTGCGTGATTGCCATTGATTATCACAAAATAGTTTACTTTGATTGTTGGTGGTGGTGTCCCAGTGAGGGTTAGATAATCAACTTCATGAAAACAAGCAACTATTCAACAGAAACAAATACCACAAGGTGGTTACCGGATATCACTTGAATCGTGATCACTTTCCAAAGTAAACTATTCGACCCTAATGCAGGTTACACGAATATTTACTTAGGATAAGACCAAATGCGATTATAGAATTAGGCACAATTCAATAACCGTTTAAACTTATAAGTGTTTAGTGTTTTTGTGTGTTCCTCATGCATAATCGGATCTCCTATTTATAGGAGATTACTCTCACCGCTCAAATGGAATTATGAGGATTAATCGGCCCATTAATCACCACATAACTATCCCCATTATAGTCGTTAGTGGTTACATGACCAATTAAGCGTGGTCATTAAGCGATTATATCGCCATTTAGCAAGATGCTTTAACACTAGCGGTATTTCATACCTCTAGCGGACTTTCATAGCACTTCCGGTGGAAACATCGCCTGCTCGGTGGAAACATCGCTTATCGGTGGAAACCACAAGCGGTGCTTTCCTGGCGGTACTTTCCACAAGCGGTACTTTCCACTAGCGACTTTCCACAAGCACTACCAATACAAACCACTATAAGAGTCGTGGTGTTCATGGACCTTATGGGTGTACACTCCGCACCTTTGTTGAGTTTATAATACATGATATACAATAAAACATGTAGACATCAAGAGTACACAATGGAAGACTAAAGATCATAACAAATAAATAATTAACGAAAGTATGCGTAACGTACCTCTTGCGAATGTCGATCTCTTGAGCAAAACAAAGAAGTGGTTTAATGAGTTGTCCTTACCGTTTACAACTCAAACCAATTGGTGTAAGAATAGTGTCTTACTACCACGTTCTTGTACACACGAATTAACCAACGAATCAGCGATTGCTAGATCTAACACAAGTCCTCGTTTTAAGGAAAACGAAACCAAACTCCCTAACAAGGGGTGTTCGGCGAATAGGGACAAGAGAGAGAGAGAGAGATCTAGGGTTAATTCAATGCACAAAGTTATGAAAACCCTAGAACCTAGCCTTGTTTATATAGTAGATGGAAAACTTTGGGAACAAGTTATGGATTAGGGCTTGGTGAAGCCCCTTGGCCGGCCATGATGAAAGCCCAAGAAAAACCCATAACTTTTCACTTTCAAGATTTTCCATTACTAGTCTTTCTCTTTTCATTTAACGGTCGTTAGTCATTTTCCGTTAAATACTTAACGATCGTTAACCGGACTTAATGTGCAATAATTAATCGTAAACATAAACATTAATTATTAACTTTAATTCTCATTCGCTAATGTGTGCAATCCGTGGTCACGAGTTCGAATCCGGACATTTACGTGTTTGTAAATATATACATTTCCAACAGCTCCCACTGGATATGTTTACAAAGCGTGAAATGACATTGGTTAGCGTCTAGCAACACGCCAATGCCCCGGTACAACTCGTGTATGGTTTTCTGGAGAAAACCAAGTTTTGATGATTCATCATCATATTCATCCTTTGTTTCTAATACCATGTTAATAAGAATATGGATCTCACTCATTTCTTAATTAACTATTACATTTCTCGCTTTATGTGATTGATCAAGATTACCAATTCTTCCGAACATATTCCGAAGACCTTGGGCATGGCCATGCAAACATCTTAACAACCCTACGAGGGCCCAAGTAGTATTATACTTCAAAATAAATTTGAAGGAAACAAATCCCATTTTGACTACAAGCGAGATTCATAAATTTCAAACACTTCGAAAACAACCCTTATAACTACCGATTCGTATAGCGTTAGATTGCTTCACAAAATGCACTACATCCATGACATATCTCGGTATCTCAAGTCGAGGATAAATATTCATGATATACTTAATGACAAAGATCCATAAAGTATCATCATGTGGGTGGGATAAGTCCTATACTCAATCCATTGAATATCATCGAAATTAGTCATGCTACGCATCAATATACTTTCAAGTATATTCTAACTAATACTCAGATTTGTCTTAATTCAATATCATTCCCATGTTATTGATCGACAACGGACTATTTAGAATAACTTAAGTTATTCAAGGATTTAAACATGCAAATCTGAGGACACAATATTATAAATGAAATTAAACTTATACCGTACTTTAATTCATTATAAATAATAATTGTTTAACATCCTTTATCCAAATACTAAATAGATCAATGCATGATAATACTAGTTAATGAATTTTGCCACAAGTCATGAAAATCATACTTGTTGACAAGGCATAATTTCAATTAACTTTGATCTATAGGAATTTTGAGAATACTTATTTCAAGAATTCAATAAGTGAATTTCTTGTATATGTTTACACATATCTTGATATTGTCATATCATTCCATAAGGTGCGTGATAACCTGAACCACCCTTTTATGACAATTATCTTTCAAAACTTTAAAGTTTTAAAGTATTCTTTATTCTTTAATGTATAATGCAACTATGCTCTTAGTTGAGCATAACTAGTCAACATGGTCATCATCAAGGATACCATGACTAGAATTGAGTGTCATCTCAATTATACCAGCATCATTGTGTACAACAATATGCTCTTTAAACATCCGTAAACTTTGAATATTTATTTGTTTGGTGTCATCCAAACCTCAAGTTTGTTGACTATGACAATTACACAACAATTGTTGTATAGAATCTGGGAGCAACTCCAGGCTGAGGAATGCAATTCTAAATCCAAACATAAATATTACAATGTTGTTAAATCATCTTGTAATCAAGCATGATACAACAACCTTATACACAACATGATGTTCATGATGAATCTTCAAGTTAGACTTTAAGATCTCATTCATATACTATCTTGTCAAAGATATGTACTCATCATGTTCTATTAGACTCATTTATTTACCGCATATGTTTATAATAATAAACATATATTCAAAGGTTGTATGTCTTATTTCCAAATCTTACAAGCGAGTTTCATTCCCAACTAAAACTTAATTTAAGTGGAATGTAGTTGCCCATACAACATATAAGATTTAAAAAATAAAAATAATACTCCCACTAGCTTTCGGAATACTTACGAGCTATCTTATTTTAATTATTAAATCAAACATGGATTTAATATTAAACATAAGAATCATCTCCTAGATGCATGCATATATCCATTCATGGATTCTTGCGGTTGTACATATTCAAAGATTATTTGAATTCATAAAACTCCTTTGCATTACTTATCGTCCTCATAAAAGTAATTCCAAAACAAAAGTTTTGATATTCATTGTCAAAATTTCATATCAATGAAACTAAGTATGACAATTATAATCTTTATACTTCTATTTAATGTGTCTAGGAAAGAATATTCAATCATAGTTAATTGCTTAAGTATGATTAATATTATTATCAATAGACATACATTAAATACGTGTACAATATTGTCCATATGATTTCTACACAAAGATTTAAACCACTAGGGTTTCCATCCTTTGAAGAAACTCATATTCATTATTAAGATAAACCAAGTATCTAAAGTTGATTATCTTTATGGACAACATCTCAACATTCATAGTATGATTGATTTACCACAATTCAACATTTGGTAAATTTATCATTATGATTAACGAGCTTACCATGATCCCGTAACTCATATTCCTCAACATATTAAATATCTGAGATATCCTTACGGATCTATGAATGACAATTCCATCATATTGAGGTCTATCATTTACATGTTTAGCCTCATCATGATATTTGCTAGTGCATTTTAGAAGATTATGTATTTTGTAATTTAATCTTTCAAGATCTAAACAAAACTCCCACTTGCCTTTAACAATTTAAAGATTACCTTTAAATAGCTTTAGCAAGTAGAGCAACAATACATTGTTCTCTTTTGGGATATTACAAAACCTTGACAGTTCTTGACTTTAGTTTGTTACAACTCACTTTACAAGTAGTTTAACAAATTCGAACTTCATTATAAGACTTAATGTGATTCATCACATTCCATAAACAAATGGTGTCTTATCAATCTTCAAGGTTGGAGTCTTATTGAGTATATTCAATCTATACTCATTCTACTAACCTTGATAACTTTTGGAAGAAACTATAGTTATCTTGAATCAAACAATGCCAATAGATTTTGATTCTTCTAACTGAACATACCATAAAACTATGGTATTTCCTTAGAATTAATATTGTAAGATTAATCTAACAATATTTAAGATAACCATCTACTCTTTGGTTTATCATATTTACCAACAAAGTAAAACTTAATGGTACAATAGAATTACCAAGTCAATTGCATGTATTATAACACAAGTATTCTTGACCAAGTCAAAAGATATAACAGTTATAATCCCACTATACTTATAAGTCATTGATCAACTCATTGACTTCATGCATATGTCTTAAAACATAGCAAGTTAACGTCTTACTTTATATTGTAAGTCTTGTATTAAAAGACTTCATGTTTGTGACTTTACAAAATCATAAACATTTGTAATTAAAGTAATTATGAACACCACCTCGGGTTTCAATTAATATTTCAAGTTAATATTTACTACATATATTTAAGTCATTCAACGAATACTTACATTCAAAGTAGTATTAGATTACTTTATTTAATTATGTCATTCCATGAAATGTTCCATGTAAGAAACGCAGAATCATCCATGCTCGTTTTCACGACACGTGGATATTTTACCTTGGGCTACAATCTAGTTCACGTTCTCACGTAACATAAATTGTAACTACAAGTGTTTCTAAAATATTAAATGACATAAATATTTAAAGTAGTCTTTGTTATCATCTTGACACATGTTCTTAATGGGGCAATCATACACATTTAAATGTATACTTCCTATTAGAACGTTATTCTCTTACTTTTCGATCAAGAGAATTCATTTAAATCATATTAATATGTGTTGTACCTTGCACACAATAAAGATTTCTCCCACTTGTGCATGGAACAACATCATGTAGCATATAAACAACACGATACACGTTCGTTTATTTGATTAATATGATTTGTGTCATAGATATAACTAGTAGATATAGGACTATATTGATTTGTAAGGAAATGCACATGACAATCCTTAAAAAAATAAGTGCCTACAATTGGAAAGTAATTATCTACATGATATTCAAGAGATAATTTGGATTACTACACAGAAAAATAAGGCTTGTAGCTCCCACTGAATTAGAAATCATTTCAACAACTTCTTATTCAAGAATGCAACACAAATGCTCCCACCGAATTTGACAACATTGTAAGTGTTTCATAACCAAATGAAAACAACTTGCTTGCTTTTTACTTTCCTACACCTTTAAAGAACCATACGTAATCATTACTAAGGTACTAAAGGTGTATTCTACTCTATAAATGATGGGTTATCCATCAATGTTATTAACTCGAAAAATTGGGTATGCAATTTCTTCCTTATGAGCCTACCATGCCCATAATGGTATGTAGCACCTTTAAAGGTTAAAGCAAAACAACTAGATAAAATGCTAGTTTGCCTTTTACCAATTTTCGCGGTAAATAGTCTATCTTCTAATTTAGTAACTCATATATATGTTTTCCAGTTAACCAAACGTCATGTTTGTTACAAAAGGATTCATTCACCAAATGAGGGTAATGAAATCTTTATGGAAAATAAGATGTGCAATTCATTGCTATGAGTTACATTAGAATTTAGACAATTCAAATGTTCCTATTATACCTTTCTCATTCATGAAAAGGAATAGGATTGAGTCTCATTCTTCTCCCATGGAAAAGAGACTTTGTTTGTCTTTTCGGTAAATTATTCTCGATCAAACATTTGTTTGAAAGCAAAATGGATCAATTTACTGATCAAAGACTAAACCTCGTTTACGGTTAAATGTTGCATTTATACATTCAAAAGAATTACAAAATTCAATTTTAGTATTTTCGATAATTAACCTTTTCAAGAAAATTAAATACCCATGGTTCATAAACATATAACCATTTAATTTTCTTGAAAACTAGGATCCAAATTGACATAGTTTCATCACATCAGTTGATCTGCTAGTAATGAAATTATTCAAGATGGTACGAGTCGAACCTCAATTGCCAATTTTCAAATTGCAATTCCTAGATTTATGGGATTTACATTTAGCCAATTTCAATTGCCATGTAAACATGTTTTATCCCCATCTTATGCCTTGAGTTGCCAGTTCTCACTACAAAACTCAATTAAGTTGTCCAACTTAAGAAACTGCAAAATCGTCCATGCCCGTTCTCACGACACGTGGACATTTTACCCTTTGATTACGATCTAAGTCACGATCTCACGCAAATAAAAAGTAATCTTAGGTGTTTCCGTTTCGTTGGATGGCATATAACTTAAATTAAAGGGTAATAATTTTGATGTCAAATCAAATATGTACAAAGATGTCATGCATTCATCTTCGTAACATAGGTTTTATTAAAACATTTATATCTTGTTTTAATGTATAAGCTTTTCATCATCAAACTTTAATTGAGGTATTGGATTCACCAATCAAGGAATTTAGTGTTAATTATCATCCATTATACCGTACTTTTGCATAAGTGTAAACACTTAGTGTTTGGATAATTACCACCGAAGTGGCGCATGGAATTAAAACTAATTAAGCCTTAAGATGAGCTTGCACATTTAATGGCTTACTAAGTAGCTCCATTCGAACTTCACAGGCGAGAGGACCGTAAGCGCAAAAGCATAACCTTAGACATCCTTTCGGTGTGTTGTGCGCTTCTTTATTAACCCCTTTATAGTTCATTCTAATGGGTGAGCCGTTCAGACCATTTGTACCAAAGTCACCAATCAATTAAACGATTATGATTACTATGCTTAAAAATACATGTTTCACCATTGTTTAGGTCAGTTTATTTTTCTTGTAAAAATACCCTTGTTACACATAACAAACAAGCAAGTATTTAAAAAATAAACATATAAACAATGAATGCATAACAAATAAAAGTCATGCATATCAAATAGCCACATGCAAACCTTTTGATAAATCCTATTAATAATCAATTCTAGATCTTTCAATATGCATATATTTAATTAAGACTTTCACCCGTTTTCATCTATGTACAAGGTGAGCCACATGCATCGATTCATCGATTGCGTAAGTCAAAATTAAATACATACCACATAGCACATAATTGATTAAATTAATAATGATTGAGGTCTTCCTCAATTTTAGATCTATCATAATTTAATGTATATCACTTAAACAAGAAAGACATACAATAAAAGCAGATCCATGATAAAACATGCATGTAATTATCATGGACATAAAATTACACTTAACAATTAATGCAATTAAACAGAGTTACGCAATACACATAAATTGCATGCATCCTAGGGTTTCTAATCCAATTAAAACTTTAGTTTACAAAACTCTAATTAGGGCACCAAAAAACGCCCCCCCTAAAATTAGGGTTTAGGTTTTGCAAACCCTAGATCTACGCATACAAATAATAACACAACATGTTTATTTTATTTATGTGTTTCAGTAATTAATTACTTGTTATACAAGGCTCGTGATGCCACTGTTGAGTTTATAAAACATGATATACAATAAAACATGTAGACATCAAGAGTACACAGCGGAAGACTAAAGATCATAACAAATAAATAATTAGCGAAAGTATGCGTAACGTACCTCTTGCGAATGTCGATCTCTTGAGCAAAACAAAGAAGTGGTTTAAAGAGTTGTCCTCACCGTTTACAACTCAAACCAATTGGTGTAAGAATAGTGTCTTACTACCACGTTCTTGTACACACGAATTAACCAACGAATCAGCGATTGCTAGATCTAACACAAGTCCTCGTTTTAAGAAAACGAAACCAAACTCCCTAACAAGGGGTGTTCGGCGAATAGGGACAAGAGAGAGAGAGAGAGATCTAGGGTTAATTCAATGCACAAAGTTATGAAAAACCCTAGAACCTAGCCTTGTTTATATAGTAGATGGAAAACTTTGGGAACAAGTTAAGGATTAGGGCTTGGTGAAGCCCCCTTGGCCGGCCATGATGAAAGCCCAAGGAAAACCCATAACTTTTCACTTTCAAGATTTTCCATTACTAGTCCTTCTCTTTTCATTTAACGGTCGTTAGTCATTTTTCCGTTAAATACTTAACGATCGTTAACCGGACTTAATGTGCAATAATTAATCGTAAACATAAACATTAATTATTAACTTTAATTCTCATTCGCTAATGTGTGCAATCCCGTGGTCACGAGTTCGAATCCGGACATTTACGTGTTTGTAAATATATACATTTCCAACAGTGATCGGTATAATTCGAAGAATTTCCTTGACGAGGTTTCGCATTTGCTCTAATTGTTCTCAAACCGAACGTCTCAAAGAAGACAACACGGAGTGAGTGAATCGGTGATTGAGATTCAACGATTGATGAAAAGAGATTTGAAAAAATCGTGTATTGCTCAATAGAAATTGTTTTTGCAATACAACGAAAGTTTTAATGAAAATCAATTATCAATCATAAGCACCTTTTATATTTGAAATATTAGAACACGATCGATGTGCTAAAGAAAGAGTTTTTAAGCACAACAACCGGTTTTCAAAGGTATCCGTCAATCCATAACTTTGAACCGAGATTGATTCAAAAGATTGAATCGCCCATTGTTTACATTCGGTTGTCACATGGTTGATCTATTAGATAGATCTCACATGCCACCCACCGGAGCTTGTTTGATGTTGGCTCGAGGCTTTCCACCTTCATTGTGAGTATGTTAGCATATCACTCGGATGTTACAGCAAAACCACAAGGATAATGCATAGGACTCATAAGATATAATCTCCCTTTCCACATTGTGTGAAATGTAGAGTCTTCATAGACAAAGTGTCCTAATGAGATTTATTGATGATCTCGTGGCTCTAGACTCAATAGTGCACATTTAGTTCCTATGCCGGAGACTAGGGAGAGGGTCTCCTTCTTCAATATCAACAATCTCTAACCATCCTTATAACTCCATGCATAAAGTAAAATGGTCGGTCTTTTGGTACAGTTCATTCCATCTTGAAACCAATTCAAAAATCATTTGGAAAAATCAATCAAGCTACTTGTGATACGAGATCAAAGCATTTTGTACCTTAATAGTTTTGATCATTTAGAAATGCTCCCCCTCAACATGTGCATATGATCTTGAAATTGTTTAGCACATGGAGGCAAGAATTCTTTGAAATAATTTCTTGATCACAATTTCCGTAGAAAAAGCCATTTTATTTTCTTGGTAAATTCTCCCCCTCAATATGTGCTTTGGATAGTTGAAATCATTTTATCACATAGAGGAAAGAGCACTTTTAAAGTATAACCACGATTACCAAACATTTAGAAACCATTTAACACACTCAAGGTACCTTATGATAAAACATGGAAATCTTTGTACCTTGAAGATTTGTATTTGATTAGAAATGCTCCCCCTTAGTATATGCTTCGAGATTCGAAAAACATTTAGCACATATTAGAGAGCAGTATGCACTTTGAAATGGTCATCTTTTATCATCTTTCATATTTATATCACATTTTCTCCCGATCAAAATTTCAAATCCTTTGAGATTTTGGATCTCAAGAGATTTAAATATGTATGAAACAAAACATTTGGTGGAGAAAAAAATGTGTCCGGTTTTATAAGATCTGAAGTGGACAACACTGAAGTTCCCTTTTTTATATAAAAGGGAAGCCACATTACATAACCTACCACTATTACATTCATTATAGTTGTTTATAGAACTTACACCACTTTTTACACATCAAAATACAAAAACATAAACTACTTCCGGAAGATATCTTCATTCAGTTCTTTGAAGCAACTTATAGTGACCTGCACGAAGTCTACCACCCACAAAGCTTTCAAGGCTGCGATAGATCATTCTAGTCTACAATCGTCGTCTGATTGCAGCAATGAAATCTTCACACCTCTTCAAATCCTCATCAGACCAGAATTTCGTTTTGTTCCACGGCTTCATATCAACTTTGATTTCTTTCACTCTAGAGTTCAATTCTTCTTCGACCATCTTGAGTGTACCATCACTGAATTTGAATAACTCACACAATCTCATTAACATTCTTGACCCGTGTCATCGGTGAAGATGGTTGCTCTGGGGTGTCGATCACTATATATTCATGACGATATTCATGTCCTTTGGCTTCCCATTGTTGTCTTGTTAGGTTGACACGAGTTTGGTAACTTTCAATTCCCAATTGAAAATCCCCAACTCTTAGTCGAATGACCAAGCCTCTAATCCGAGATTGACAACGGTACCGAGAGCCTTCTTCTCACGGCGGGAAGATGGTCAAGGTGTCCTTGGAGGTTCGAAAATAGAGATCTTCAAAGTCATTTGGCATCGGATGTTTGAAGTCGTTTTCTTCTATAGTGTACTCTTTCAAGTCTCTCTTGAAGAACAATCTTCTTGGGTAATCATACCCATAGATTGAGAAGATCTCTATTCCGATAACACTTAGAATATGCGACTGGATCGAGCACTCTGCGACTCTTTTAGCACTATGTGCATCGATGTAGAATTGCTTCTTCTTGAACCACCAATGAGAAATGCCATATGAGGCGGCAATGTCATCTTGTTGCTCTTTGTCTACTTAGAATTGATCCGGAACCATCATTCGAGACCTTGATCAGTGTAGGTAGCAGCTTTCATATTTGAAATCGATAAAGTCGGTCTTCTTTCGAAGTGCAACCACATAGATAGTCCGGATCATGGTTGAAGAAGAACTCTAGCCGAATGGTCATATATCCGGGTTCACCGCCTAGAGGAAGAGGGTTGTTCACATCAAACCTATTGATCCGCTCACCGACTTGATCATTCACATTCTATAGCATTCCTCCATATGATATTGAAGGCGATTAACATCCGAGTGGAAGACTTTAACTATTTCAAGCGGGGGCCTTCAAGATCTTTAGGAGTGATTGATGTAATTTCCTTCTTCTCACAAAACCACTTTATAAAGCTTCCCATATCCCCTGTGAAGTGAAGAAGAGAATCTTCTGCTGGTGCTTCATAGTTGGAAATAATAGTTGAAGCCCAATTATTTTCTGGGTTTGTTGAATCAGACTCGGGAATGAACCATGAAGGTTCAGGAGTTTGAGGTTTATCTTGGGTAAGCCAACTTTGAGTAACATCCTTTGAAGGTGTAGCTCTAGACGTTTTGATTCGTTTTCCCTCAATATAAGCATCCAACCAATCTTCTTCTTCTGTAACATTGGGGATGTGCTTGGTAGAAGCGTCATCATCTTCTGATTCAGACTCTTGAGCAACGAAAGACTCTTCATTTATTATTTGCTCTTCTGGAATAGTGGGGATGGTTGGTGTAAACCGGTGAGTCGGCGGCGGTCCATGCGAGAGACATCTTTTGAGATTTTGACCACTTGAAGTACCGGTTTGTTTACGAGTTGTTGGTGGTGGTGAAGGTGGGCTTACCTTGTGAGAAGTGGTTGTTCGGAAGATCCTCCAACTCCAGATGTGCCAAGCACCACCGGTAGGAGGTGGTGGTGGTGACTTTGGACCTCGGACATATCTTTTGAATCCATCGAACTGATCTTCTTTTCTTCTTTGCCTCCCTTTCACGAGCATCAACTACAAACTTCTCATAATCATCATGCCTCATAGATTCATCGAGTGCCTCGTATAATTTCTTGTGTGTGCTGTGCAAGTGCTCTCCTGCCTCATACATTTTTTCTAAGAGAACTGATCTCATGTCAGAGATCGGCAAGTCTTTGAATCGCTGAAGTAATGAAGCCTTCATTGCCCATTCAACCGCATCTTTAATATCTGCTTTTATTGCCTTTGTTACGACTTCATCGAGATTAAGATTCTACAGTTTTTTGACACGACTATCAAGATTGTTGACAGCTATAGGAAAATGTTTCTCAATAGTTGCTATGCATAACATGGCCTCTTCAAGCAATTCCTCAGTTGTTTTAATAGGAGTAGGTGAGGCACGAGGTAGTGAGGCAGGTGGAGTGATAGGATCACTGATCGTGACAGCTTGTAGTGGATCATTAGCGGGATTAGGAGGTGGAAGTGCAGTAGTCATAGCAGGTTCGAGTGTCGGTGTGATTGAAGGGGACGTGACAGCAGTGGAGACCATTGGAGCTGACATCGGAGGAATAGTTGAAGAGTCTTGTTGAATAGTGACCGAGAACATGGGTGAACTTCTTCCTTTTCATTTGTTTGCTTGTGCGATTCGATGTCGGAGGACCGTCTTTTAAGAATTGGTCACCGTATGTGAGGTCGACATCAAGATTTTAAGTGAGGAAAGAGATCCTGTAGACATGTTTGTTTCTTCAAGGCGCTTGAGTACTTGGATCCGTGCTCAAGGTTCTCCTGTGGGTCTTTTAATAGATCATTTTATCACTTCTTGTTTCAAACACTGGGTCTCTCTGATAAAAGGGTCTCTGATTTTCTTCATGTGCATCATTTGGACACGAGGATTCAACCATCTTCTCGCCACATCAATGTCCATCCCAGTTGCTCTTGTGTAGAGGATGATACAACATCTCTTTTCTTGAGGATAAAGCGGGTCGTTGTTTTGGGAGGTGGTGAAGAGATATTTAGTAGCATGTGTGCGACTTGTTCTCGCTTCTCTTCCAACAATTCCTTTACCTTTGTCTTGTGTGACAAGATTGATTTGTCGAGTCTTGACTCGGGCTCTCTTATCGTGACTCCTCCCACCGGTGGTCTTTGAGACTCGTTCGGGCTGTCAAGGCTTTCTTGAATTCCTTGTTGGAATGCGATTCGTCTTCATCAATCAACTCTGTCTCACTTCACGGAACCTTAGTTCCTCATCATTACCTTTACCGTCTTTTTTCTCCTCTTTTGCTTTTGTGAAGGAGACATTAGATCTGAGCTATCGGTCTCTTGTTTTTCTTAGGAAGACTTGAGTATGTGGTTCTGATTGTTTAGATTTTGATTGTGTGGAAGTGGACTTGGGATGTCGGTGGTTGTGGCGGAGGCTTTCTTTACATAACTCTTGAAGTAATCAACATTTTGATTCTATCATTAAGCAAAGCTTGAGGCGGCATACCAAAATCTCCTTGTCATGTCCTCGGCAATATATTTAATGTTGCCAAGAACGAATTCATCACGGCTTCATGCGAGGCGGACTCGCTCGTAAGTTGATCCGGTCGAGTTTGTAGCGAGATGATGGATAATGAGTTTGAGAATCGATCTTGGGAATCACTCTTTTACCAAGACTTTTCTTCCTTTGACTTTATTCTCGAGTTAATTCTATCGAGATAAAGGTGTCCAAGGACAAGATGAATTCTTCCCGATAAGTTCGTAGAAGTCAATATTTTTCCATTTGACTATTCCCCACATGTCTCGCATAATGGGAGCTCGAACTCGATACATCACGATGTTTTACCGTTAGGCATAGATTGAGAATTGTGACGATTGATCTCCATGGTTGATATATTTCCGCATTGATAAGTGATGAAATCTTGGTTATTCTTTCCGGGTATCCCAATTAGTCGACAAAGTTTAAGATATCATGAATGGAGGGTGGAGTGATGAATTTGTTGGAAGGGTTTCTTGGTGTGATCGAAGAGCATCCACAGGTGTGTCAACCGAGATGTTATACCATTTGTCTTGAGCTTACAAGAGTATGGCGTAGATATCTTATCCCAAGTAACTGCTTTTCCAGAGCTGCGAAGATAGATGGATGGGATATTGCAACGCTTGGTTAGGGCATTAAAGAAGTTGGTATCCTTCAAGATGTCGACGACCGGACGGTAAGTTGGATTATGTTGCCCTCTATCTACATCTAAGTAGCAGTTGCTCTTAGCAATTGACACCCATTCCGCACGAGGAAGTAATTCTTCATCGGACAGAGTGACAATTGGTGCAGAGGAAGTAGGAACCTCAGAGGATGTGATGTCAGCCATTGAGATCTGATAGTTACACAAACAACACAAACCATATCCAGGAAAATAGTTAGGTTAAGACACTGATAGACATTATGACCAATTTATAACCCAACATTTAGAGCTTCAGAAAGAAGGATATGAGATATATGGAGACATAGGATGCAACACTCAGAAAAATGTAATCAGTATGCAGAAACTTATGGGTGTAGGATATTATTTGGGAGAGGTACATCAAAATAGATAATACCAAAAGCAATATTGACAAAGATATATGTTAAATCACACATTGCAACTCGCTTTGGAACAACAATTTGAGCAACTCGCATAACACACCAAGCATAAGTAATAGTTGGTAATCAACATGCATACTACAAGACATATGAGGTAAGTCGCATATGGCAACTCGCATTCAACAACTCGCTTTGGTTAAAGAGTAACTCGCATAGGATAAGGTGAGTGATAACTCGCATACATTACAATGTATGAAGCAAGTCGCATATGGCAACTCGCATGTATCAACACGCTTTAGTCAAACAATGATTGGTCAAAAAATATATGCTAACTCGCATACATTATAGACATGGAGCAAGTCGCATATGGCAACTCGCATATGATGATAGATAACACGCATAGTCAACTCGCATATGCAACTCGCATAGGATACGTTGAATCTGGACATATCGCATAGGCGACAGGCAACACGCATACATAACAATGCAACTTGCATATAGCAACTCGCTTTCAATGATAATCAATAGCAACTCGCATTTAAGCACACCTTCAATGTTTCATCAGGGCAACACGCATATAAGAAACTCTTAGTCAACTCGCTAATAGAAACTTTCCATGAACAACCCAATTAAACACTCAAACTCATGAATATATATACTCAAAAAAGATCACAAACATGTAAAGGACAATGCCAACAACCCAAACAAATCCAATAGTAATTTTTTACCCTAACCATTAGTCACCCACAACACGCATAATCCAAACAAAACAAAAAGATCGAGCAGACATTAACAAAACATGTCATAATTTAAACGAATGTATCTAAGACTACTTTCAATATCAATTTATCAAAAACTTACAAACCTAGCGTCCAAATATTTGATCGATATGAGAACGAAGGGACAAGATCTGCAGGGGGTTTAAGATAAGAGATGGTTTAAGTACAAATCATTTCAAAACGGTAAGATAAACATGATCAGATAGCAATAATGACCTACCACGCAATCATCAATTGATAACTCGCTTAGAAGAGAGTTGAGAGAGAACAGTTTTAGCGAGATGCGAGTTTTGACCAAGAAAGATAATGATTTGACCAAGACACCCAACCCGCATACTTTGGTAAACAATTATAGCGATTTGACACTTTTAGTCCCTCTACTTAGCAAAGCAACTCGCATACCAGGTACATAGATATAGTGGGTTGACACTTTTAGTCCCTATACAAAGTGTAGCAACTCGCATACAGATAAAACATAGCAACTCGCATAATATAACATAGCAACTCGCATAGCATAGCAACACGCATACAGATAAAAGAGCAACTCGCATAATATAAAGACATGACAAAAATATCTTCACATAGCAAACCACCTTTTATCATACCAAGAATCATAAATTAACACCACATAGCATGCAACAAAGCACCAAATAAGAATGCACAAGCAATGTCAATCAAGCTGTGGGTGCACATTCTCCCCTCAATCAATGATACGAGATAGTGAGTAATCATTGATTGACATAGTATCATGAGATTAAGACAGCTAAAGTATGAGATTGTAAAAACAAATAAAATAAAAGGTTATAACGGCTCTGTTCGAACTTCATCTAAAATCCTGTGTCATTGTTGAATGACATTTCTAGGACCGTAGATGTTATCGATGACAGAAACTTGAGTAAAAATGAGAGAAATAATAAAAAAATATAAAATTTGTATTTATAAAAGATTGAGTAAAAATCAATTGACAAGCTACAATATATATGGAAACCGGTATGATATATGAATTGAGCATTGTACAAAAGATTAAGGACACTTTGCACTAATAGCGAGTATTGCAGATAGGTGGGTTAGTGACAGGTATATCCTCAAATTTTGATGTAGTACAGTCAGGTCTAGGAGTATCATTAATGGACATCTCGTTAAGTTCAACATTCTTGAAGATTTTTCCTGTGGGGATCCACCTAAGGCAACTTCTAGGTGAGTAAGTCCATTTGGTACCCGTAAACTTAAAGAGTCTACCAGTAGGAATCCACTTAAAACAACTGCTAACAACGTTAGATGAGGCTAGATTCTGTTACGACCATTGGTCCTTTTGCATTTAATTTGCTTCTTAGTGGATTGGTGCGTCATTTGACTCCTTAAATTCACGATCTTAGATTTACGAGCCTTGATTGGAATTGTCATTCCTCAAGTTGGAATGAATTAGCGAAGTGACTGGTTTCGACAAAACTATATTTTTTCAACTTGGGAGGCGGGCTTAGATTTTGATGATTTAAATCTTTACATCTTAAATGCATTGGGCTGCCTAGTTCTGGCGTTTAGTGGCATTATGAACAGTTGATTTCTCCAATGTTGATGGTTTTGCGAACTTAGTATTCACTCTATTTCCCGTATTTTTCCTAAGCTCATTTTTTAAAGCAACGATAGTGAAACTCTTATCCTGAATTTGGTTTTTGAGGGCATCTATGTCAGATGTCATGGAGTTGATTTTATCTATCTGTTTGGTCCTACACTCCAAAGAATTCTTCTTCAAGGATTCATTTTCTCTTAGCAAATTAGCAACACATAGGGCTAGTTCCTCATTCCTAGACTTAATTGCATCACAAGCTTCATATTTTATAATGTTTATATCCGTATTCATGTTCATTTGAATGTCTGATATTTGTTTTTTCAGATTACAAATGGTTGACTCTTTGTCTAGAATCTGTGTTTTTAATTGATTAATTTCAAAAAATTCACGGAATTATGGGAATTATGGATTTGTGCATGCATTTGAAACAAGAGAATTTTCTTCCTTTTGCTATAGTGCAATTTCCAAGGAAATGCAGTGTTTTTCAAGAATTGAATATTTGCAAGAAAGTTCATCAAATGCCCTTTTGAAACCATATCATTAGTTTTAAGACATACTGACTCGGTCTCAACCATATCAATTTTATCGAATCATGTTTATCCATAAATTCAAATGGTTTGGATACGTTAGCGATGCATTGTGTTGATCATTCAAGAGTAGCTCATCGGATGACACTGATCATCCATCGATCCGACACTTGCATCCTCATTACTTGTACTAAGCGTCAATGAATTTCGACAATTTCGGGCTCCTCGGTCTCGATTATTTGCATTCATTGTCGTGAATCTGACATTTGATGCCATTCCAATTTCATCGCGATAATCAACGATGGTGTTCTACATTCGTTCAACTTTCTCGATCACAACGTCCCACGATAGTTCACAATTATCTTTCGATTGTTCACGGACTTCATTGTCATTTGCTTTAGCGACTTCCTCAATGTACATCTCCATATTATCCATTAATTGGATGAATGTATTGGTAAATTCAAATTTCCATTCGGTATGCTTTTTGAAGGTGATACTCGACCATTGTTGATCAAAATCTGCTGAGTATTCCTCATTGATAAATGGTTGGAATTGTTTGTGAATCATCCGAAGTCTGACCATGGAATCATTTTTATTATTTTCCGTTGATGAGCTGGTTCTTCAATTGTTCAAGGTATAACAACATCGTTTTCTTTAGTGAAGGTAAGTCTGACGGAAAAGGGCACTACATGTTCGATCCATGGATGTGGATAATACATGTGATATATGAGATTGAAGCGATAAATAAGGTTCAATCGCATTCAATATGTAATTCTTCTTGAGGTTCATTTGGGTTGGACTCAAAGTGTGACGGGTTTAGATCATCATTGGTTGAATCTATTAAGGTCAAGCATTACGAGTAGTACATACTTTGTCTGCAATCCATCGAGTCATATAGTTTGAGCACATTAGAGATTCTTGGATCGGTGGAGTAAGCCATGAATATTGGACTTTACGGGATTTTATAATTCTTTGATTAAGCGGAAATAGATTCTTTCACGGGATTTTACAAAATCAAAAGAACAACCGTAAAGCGTAGTAAAGGAAGTAAAATGTCTCAATAGACAAGTCGCTAAATAGCCAACTCGCTTAGTATCAACATGCTACACAATCAACTCGCTTAAAGAAACAAGTCGCTTATACAGTCAAGTCGCTTAAAGAAGCAACTCGCATAATATCCAAGTCTCATACAGAGACAACTCGCTTAACCACCAAGTCGCTTAAGATAACTCGCTAGCAGTACAACTCGCTTAATATCCAAGTCGCTTTAGAACTCAATTCGCTTAAAGAAACAACTCGCTTAGAACCCAAGTCACATAAATAGTCAACTCGCTAAGTAGCCAAGTCGCTTATACCAACTCGCTTCTAATGAAGAAGCAACTCGCATCCAAGAAACTCAACTACGAGACTCAACTCGCTTTGTACATTTTTCACAAATACCCACTTAATCAATCAAAAGCGACCAAACCACAATGATTTAAGCCTTCCAATTCAAAACATAAACACATACGATGATCCTAAACACAAAAGTACAAGCAAAATTCAAACTTTAACACTAGAATTTGTCCAAATGATTCAAACTCTCCTAATCACTTAAAACCTCAAAAACCTTATGAAATCCACCAAAACAAAGAGCATGGAAGATAAGTGATCAAACCATGGCTCTTGATACCAATTGTAAGTTATGGGATTTCACAAACACACTAAACCATAATCATATGAGGCGCCTCATATGTTTTAGAGAGAGAGTGAGATGTTATAGTAAGAGAAACTCATGGAAGGTTAGATTCCATCCAACCTGAACTATTCAACCTCGCCTCCCACGGGTTGGATCGAGCATACAATGGGTAAAGACCAATCCTTCCTCCACGGTGTTGCACTAGACTAAACTATGCTAATAATGACTAACAACTAACATAATAAACTATGTCTCTGCTAACTCTACATTATACATAGGGTGACCGATGCTTCACAATATATTTTTCAATTCTAACATAATCGGTAAACAACATAACATCGTAATCTATCTTATAATACTTCCATAATCAATCAAAAAAACACAACAACAAAATTATATGGACTAATTGGGATACTTAGGGTGTTTTGGATTTGCTTATTTTATGGACTAATACGCTTGAATTTGTAAAAGCTCATAAGCCATAAACTCAAATTGGTAAGCTCTACTAGTTTTTCCACAAAGCGTAGTTTTTCAACACAAGCGTAGTTTTCCAATTTCAAGCGCCATAAGCACTATGGTAATCCAACATCCCCTTAATAGTGGTGACATTAGTATTGTGATAATTTGTCATGATTTATGTTGTATATAACTCATCACTAAGACACATTGGATTGTAAACAAAAGGAGTAAATATTTAAGAGAATACATAGAACACATGCCATGTTGCTAACTGAAATTGACAAATTTGACATTTATGGCACAAAAGTTGAAACAAAAATTGAGCTAAACATATTGGCATGTTGTTCTTTGATCACTCGATGAAGAGTAACACCACTCAATATTTCTACCTCTTCTTGTGCCGCTTCATCGAGGCTGTTTTAGAATTGCTTTACCAAAACTACCCATTTTGACCCGTTACCCAACTCCGCCCATTTTACCACCTCTAGTGAAACATAGTGCATAGCTTATAAATCTTACAGTTGTTTTAAAATGTATCAACGATTTTTGGCGCATCATGTACCTTAGACCTCGAATGTATATTGGGCTTCTTATAATGGGCTTTACGTGTAATATGTGGCGACCCGGCCAAGATGACATATATGTCCAAACTTCCAACACAATATCTGTTAAATAGTGAAAATTTAGTATCAATAGAATGGGAGTATGACTTTAGTCTTTAATGCTCTAAACCTTTTACAAATCAGAATATAACCTTTTGAAATGGTTTGTTCTACATTGTTTTCTGATTAATGGTTGTTTGCATTCTACAAACAAAAAGTATCAGATAACCACTATATGTAAAAATAAAATAAAATGTATACATATCTTTATGACATTACCCTTTTGCAAAATCAAAACGAAATCCTAAAAACAAAATTGTGTCGTAGCCATTTTAGCCAAACTAATAATGTCTTTTCTACAAACTCATTTGTATGATCAATATTGGGAACTATGTTAAAGATGTTTTCAATGCTACGTTTACCGCACCCTGTATAACAAACATAGGTAAATAGCTATTATATTTGAAAATATAATTTGCTAGTTGTAATCAAACAAACAGTTTTTTAAAAAGACTACACGGATCTGTCACAATTCATTTCTAACCCGAGCATTAGAACAACATATGATGTCCATTTGTAACATAATCCCTCGACAACTTCTGACCATAAACTTGGCATTACTGTTTAGTGCAACATTTCTTTAGAAGTACCTTAAACATGTTCTATCAGATTGGTTACTAATTTACAACATAGAATAAGAATTGTATGAATGCTATAGAATGGCATCTTCATTACCTCAATAACAGTTCTCAATATGGAACGAACTTTTTTAGTTTATCAAGATTCGAGATCGATATCCACTGAAAGCTCCGTATTCAAGCATTCTCTGTTCCTCTTTCTGGATATTAGCAATTCCGTGTTTTCTCTTGTAATGCTGATAAAGGTTCCACAAATATTGAGCGTCCTAGTTTCCATCTATTGTCCTTCCATCCTCCCTGTCAAGTTTTTGCTATAAAACAAACCTATGTACATACAAAATTGATTGTTTTAAACTAAAAGTGTATTAAAAGTAACCGAAACTATAACTTTGGAAAGGGTAAATTCATAATTTACCTTAATCATGCCAGGATGATCTCACTTGTTATTTCCTGGTCATGGTGTTCCATCTTGCATGGTCCATCCGTCTTCTGGTGTTTTCGGCACTTTCGGTACTAATGCATTTACCCTAACTTTATATTCCTCGTATTCTCTCTGCAATCGATATAAAAACAACCATTAAACTTATACACTAAGTTCTAATATGATTGTGCCAAAATATACAAAATCTTAGTTTCATTGCTCGATGTTCCTTAGCAATCGATGCTCAAACCTTATCTTTCAAGAAATAAATCTTCTGTGAGAAGTAGAATTCTGGCGCGTGTGGTTCTATCGAGAACTTTTTGCAAAACGGGACCCACTTTCTACCAAATTCTGATGGCTCATAGACACTACATCTTGAAACATTTCACGCACTTGCATCTCTGTTATATCCATATATGAAATTCCAAGCCTGAAATCATACAACCAAAGGTTATTGCCGATCGGGCTAGTCTTTGGGGTCAATATATTACATAAGGAAAACATTGTAGATGTAGAAGAACATACATGCAGCCGCATAAACCAACCTTGGGTTCACTTCTGATAATTTCTCGATTCTTGAATATATTTCATCCTGATTCATGCATGTATCCTCAGTCAGCTCACCCATAATTTGTTATAGATCACCTTTGGGTAGAAATGCATGTAGTAAAGGGTCTAGAAGGCGAGTCGTCATCTGCGAGTCTGGATTTTTATAAAATAAACTTTGAGAATGTGAAGTGAGCATATGATTAGGTATGTAAAATGCTAAAAGTGATAAAATTACCATCCATCTCTCGGAAAATGCCTTCAAAGTGATCTTTGGTAAGGCGATAAAGTCAAGAGTCGTTTTTCTTTGCTCAATTGTGACGACCGGGACCGTTTTCCTTACGAATTTTATCCTCATCATCGAAGCAATAAACTAAAATCATCCGGAAAGTATAAATGCTTTTAGATTATAGCAATACTAATGTGGAATAACCTAATCATAAATTGTCATAAGCTTTAAATCCTTGATGAGTTGCCAATCCTTTATAGAAAATTTTCGTGTAAGTACGGACTATTCAAGAACATTACATCTTTCTACTTCAAATATGTGTAATTTTGACAAGAAGAGATGAATAAGATTACCTTATGCTCAGTCCCTACAAAGACCGAGAGGGTTAGTAATAATCATCATAATGAATCGAGCATGATCAACCATCTTAGTGGCTTCAACAAAGATAGACCTTCCTTGCGCTTTGCCTTGGTGACCAAATTGCTAAGATGCCACTCCCTGTTCCTACATGCAGCACAGTCTTCACCGTGGAATCACCAAGTTAGTTCCAGTTCCAATAATTTCTTTAAAATGCGCAACAATGGAAACACATAAACTTCAGACCACGTTGACTAAAGTTACATCAAACACATTTTAAGAGAATAACTTTAGGTGCGTGAATGAGGTAAATTTCTGTGACTATTATATAGACAAATGGCGTCTCGAAGTTGCAATGCAACCAATTCATAGATGATTACAAAAAAGCAATTTACCTATAAACTATAAATAAGTAAAATTACTACAAACAATGGATATTAAACTACACATAATAAAAAGCATTGCCCATGTGACGTATAATCCACTTTTAGACAGAGATATTGTTTATTGGCAGAACCCCAAAAATTATGGGGCTGTTTGGGACTGATAATTAAAAATGCTAGTTTGTTTATCGCGTTTTAGTACATCATATCTATATCTATACTACTTATAATAGAGGAAGACACTTCCCTCCTTTTAATTTTTTAAGATTTCCTAATATATATTTTTAAGCAAATACAAGTAAAGAAGCATCATTTACAAGTATTTAAAGCACAACTAAAACTAAAAAAACACTATTCAACACATACAATTAATACACAATTTAATTTACCCTTTCACCAAAAGCACATTGTACAAATAACTACCCGACTGAAAATAAATCATTGCAGTTCTGTAAGAGGCACAACTTCTTTTAATAGCAAAAATTTATAAAGAAATAACCAAACATATTTGTTTAATTAGTTATGTAAGAGTCAACTACATCACCAATTGCCAACATTAAACACTACATCTCTAAAAAACTTACTAAATTCGAAAAACAAAAGAACAACAAAGAAAGATCTCGGGTTTCTTTATTTGTGATAGATCTTTACAGATCGAAGAATACCTATCATCGATCTATCATATACTCGAAATAAAAAGAAGATCACGGGCTGTTAAAGATTTCTCAACAGAAAATACAAGATCTTACAAGAAACACCCTTCATTGATCTTCAAATAAAAAGAACTAAGAACAAAAAAAACAACATATGGCCCCTTGACACATGTGTATAATATCTCCTTGTTGCAACTGCCTTTCACATTTATGTTTTGTGTTCGAAATATTGAACATTTTTTCACCAACAAAAGAAAGAGAAAATTAAGAAAAAAATAAAAAAAGATGATACGACATTTGATGTTGTTGCAGACTTAGACTTTGGAGGCGACTTAAAGTGGAGAATGAAACCCTATTTTATATATACAGTTATAAATCGTATTTGAGGCCCAACTCACAAGAACTAAAGTTTGCTAATAAGCCCAAGAACAATTCAGTAAATTTGCAAATTTTTTACGCATTTATCTTTGCTATATGCTGTCACGGAAGTAAATTTATTTTACGTTTATTTTATAAAAACTAGACGAATAACCATTGATACAAACAGCATATTGTTGCAACATCACTTGGGTGCACTAATATTTTTACATGAAATAGTATGCTATCGCTTAAAGATGTTACAAAAAAAATCTCTTTTTCTATAAAGTCATTGTCACGGTAAATATATAATAGCAAAATATTGTTCGTCAAAATTTTCAATCACATGGTACCCGCCGCTGCAACGCGCGGGTACCCTGCTAGTAAAGTTATAAACGGCTATGAATGTTGGGATATAATCAAACTACTATGGTAATCTACTTATTTAGCGTAAAATCAACAGTTTACCGGTTAATTCAAGTTGCTTATGTACAACTAACTCAAGTAGCCTGATTATCATACCACATAAATGCTTTAATCAAGAAAAGACTCAAACATTCAAACACTATCTCCAGCTTATACCGACTAAAAACACTATATAAAAGCTCAAACATCCCCCTAAGGCCTTCACTATATAAAACAGTTGCAGCAAATTATCATATATAAATGAACATATTTAGGAGTAAAGATACAAACTTTTCCAATAAAGTAATGCTTATTCTTGAAAACAGCCAATTAAGAACCACCAATCCTCTTACTCTCTCATCTTTATCAATCAAATTAGAACTTCAACCAAACCCTAATTTTTTCTTCAAAATTAAAAGCAAAATCCCAAACCTTTTTAGAATATAACTAAAAGCCCTATATCAATTTTAAACAAAATCAAAAAATGGGCCCGTTTGGTTGGGGTGTATGGGTATTAGGGGTGTTCAAAAAAACCGTGAAACCGACAAACCGAGCCGAACCGCTCAATCCGAAACCGAAAAAACCCGAAACCCAATAAACCGAAACCGATAAAAACCGAAACCGAAAAAACCCGCTTATTACGACGGATCGATTTCGGTTTTTATATTTAGATATCCATGGTTTACCGAACCGAACCGTATATAATATACATGAAGGTTTTTAACTAAATATTTAAATAATAGTACAAGTATCGATTATATTATTACACTACTCTTATTGTATAACGAATTTTGCGCTTCTAATGTACACGTTTACTAAACATCTATGTGTGAAAATATATTCATGTGTTTGTAACATATAAACATCGAACAAATATTTTTTGTTAATGTGTCATGTATGCTTATTTGAACATAATTATTGTGATGAAATAATTTTAAAATGAATTTAGTTTATTCAATATTATTTAATACACTAAAATTGGTTTTACCTTTTAGATCATGTTATTGTTCATACGGTTAAACTTGTTTAAACGTTTAAAATGGTTAACCGTGAACCAAACCGCGGATAACCGCTCATTTCGGGTAACCGCGTGTCCGGTTACACGCCTAACACGGTTCAGTTTTGGGTAGTAAAATGAATTACCCGCCCCGTGATGGATAGTTAAAATATCCCAACTAACCGAACCTAACCGCCCCATGAACACCCCTAATGGGTATGGGTGTATGACTTTGAAAGTCATTAATGTTGTTTGGTTGGTTATGAGGCCCACCACAATGGAATGAGGATACGCAAATATGAAGGTTTCCTCATATATTATGTGTGTGTGTGGTTTCTTCATACCCTCCATTATCATTCCACTCTATACCAACACCCATTACCATTGTGATTCACAGGGACAAACCAAACGCTTCCTAAGTATTAAAAATCATACCTTTAACCCATGGAAATAGTTTTTGTTCTTGCATTAATAAATTATCAAAACTATCTTCAGAATCACTTCAATAAGAATTAGTGTAACAAATATTATCCAATCTATTTTAAATCGTCCGATGATTGATTTAGGTTTCGATTTGGAACTTTTGGTTGAAGAACGGGTTGGATCATAGCCAAATACGTTATGCTTGTGTTTTTTTAAGTTTTCAGTTTTGACCCTTAAGTATTGTAAATGACCCTTAAGTTTTCAGTTTTTAAACTTTTAAATTTTTATAGTTTTGACACATATTTTTGAGCTTAAATTTTTTTAAAACACGAATTTACAAATACTTTTGCCTATAAAAGAAAGTATTTAAGTTTTTTTAATTAAACATATTAATGAAAAAAAATTAAAAAAATTATTACCAAATAAGGTATGAATTGATTTTTTTGAAATGAAAAATTCCCACTAGGGGTTTTGTTTTATTATATAAAAGATTGATTTATATATAATGCACGGGTTACCACTAGTCTTAGGCAAGAATTCATAACTTTAGTAATATATAATTAGTGGATAGTTGACTAACTGTTTGCATATTTATCAATAAGTCTTAACTTATGCACCTTATAATCAAAGTTTGATTTTCAAAACTTTTATAAACATGTGTTAAAATGTTAATGGGTATCCGTGGGCATTGGCATGGGTAAAAAATTGTACCTGCAGACGGGTGGTGTTGGGATATGAAAGTACTGAAGGATATGAAATTACTGAAGATAGTCAAAGTACTGCTTATGTGAAGGTCAAAGTACTGCTCTACATCAAAGTACTGCAAAGCTTAAAGACGGTTATAATAGAATGTTTTATGGAAAGTAATGTTTATCTAGAATGTTCTTAGTTAAGTATTACTTGTCGTACAAGGATTAGAGTTGTAAACCGACTAGGGTTATCCTTATGCCTATAAAAGGACCCCTAGATTGGCATTAGATATACGTTCTTAGAATACGACTTTAGAGAGAATATTAGAGTTGTTAGGGTTGTTAATTTATCTGTGTATCAAGCAGATTCAAAGTATTAATAAAATCGTTAAAGTTAAAGTTATTCTTCTTAGCTTTATTGAAGTAGTTTCCGCATACTTAGTAAAGTAATATCAGTGTTTCATGTTAGGAATTGGAAATTCTATTGTAAAGCATCGGTCACCCCAAATATTATCTAGCTTAAGTTAGCTCGTAGACATATCATTTATTACGTTATTTATTAGTTAGTTAGTAGCGTAGTTTAGTCTAGTGCAACACCGTGGAGGAAGGACAGGTCTTTACCCACTGTATGCCTGATCCACAGCCCGAAGGAGGGCGTGCTTCTTTGTATAAATAGCCCTCTCCCCACAAGGGAGAGGGTTGGATGTTCATTTGGATTCTAACCTTCCATGAGTTTCTCTTACTAGAATATCCCACTTTCTCTCTCAAAAAACCATATAATTATACGCCCATATTTGTGATTGTTTATGTGATTGTGAAATCCAATATGTTTATGTGATAGTTTCATGGCTTGATGCAAGTTACTCATATCTAATATCCATCAACACAATGTCTTACATCACTGACCCTTTAATCTCCAAAGTGCTTGAACTTTATGATACCTCACAGAACAATGAAACTGGTTGCTATTCAGAAATATTCTACCTTGATTGATTCAGCAATTTATAATTAAAACACTTCACAATCTGAGTCAAAATTTAAAGAATCACACTTATTAATGACACATGATGCAAAGGAAATGGAATGCAACATTGAGTCTTTTCAACTACTTCATCAAGACACCTCACAACCGTGTATCCACAACTAGGGATCGAACATGCGGTGCTTTCTTCCGTCGGGACTTATCCACATTGACAAGAACTGTGTTCTTGAACTTAGAACAATCAAGCTTCAAATTACCAAAAGAAGGTATTAATGGATGACTCAATGTTGCACTTCAAGTAATCTACAACCAATTTCACCATTTATCAATGGGGAATATTACGCAGACTTTGATCAACAAGTGGTCGAATTTCATTCAAGAAACATCTTGGAATGGAAATTCGTGAGTTCATCAACACATTTATCCAACTTATGGATAATGTGGAAATGTACATTAAGGAAGCTGCTCAAGAGAATGATAAGTTGAATGTGTTGAATGGGTGTCGAATAAATTAAGTGAAAGTTGTGATAAATCGGGTAATGGATCGGTTGAAAGAGCGGATGATCTTTGAATGCGAATATCGGATACAACAAAGGATGATGAAACCATTGCATTTGAATACAAAGGCTCGAGTCGGAAAAGCTTGAAACAACTTGCATTCGGTACCTCTGCGTGCATGAGGAAAATCTGATTCCATACCGACAAATGAACCGATGTCATGTGATGAGGTATCATAATCGATCAACATAATGCATTTAATAATGTACACGATCAATTTGATTCTAACTCGATCATGATATTGATAAATGTTTCTTGGTTAAGCACGAATCTAAAATCTTTAAAACAAATGACATGGTTAAAAAGGGTTTATGATGAACTTTCAAACAAATACTCAATTCTTGAAAACATTGTATTTCCTTGAAATTGCAATACAACAAAGAGAAGAAAGTTTTCTTGCTACAAAACTTGCATAAATCCGAATTCGAATTTCGAGAATTTTTAAATTAACCACTTAAAAACCAGTTCGGGACAAAGATTCAACCATAGGCAATCGAAATTAGAACTCTCGGATCTGCATAAGAAATGCAATATAGGGATGAACAATCCTAACCATGAGGTGAGTGATCACGCTTAAATCTAGGAATGATGAATTGGCTCTGTGTCCAACCTATTAAAGGAAAATGAGTCCTTAAGAAAGAACTTATCGAGAACAATTTCAAGTTGATAGATCAAACTAACTCCTTGTTGATGACATTGATGCCTCAAAGCCCAAATTCGGGATAAGAGCTTCACTATTGTTGCCTTAAAAATGAGCTTAGGAAATCTATTGGAAATAGGGTGAACACTAAGTTTGCAAAACCATCAACCTTGGGAAAGCCAATTGTCTTGAACAACTCAAAGCGTCTTGTAGTTAGGCGACCTAATGCTTTTAGAATGAAAGATTTAAACCATCGAAATCTAAGCTTGCCTCCCAAGTTGATCACGAATCTTGTTTTGTCAAAACCGATCACTTCACTACTTCATTCCGATATGATGAATAACAATCCCACTAAATGTTGAAGCCCTAAGATCATGAATATTAGAAGTTCTTCTAGTTCTTATAAGAAGCATCAAATGGTGATCAATCCCTGAAACAAACCAATTACAAAAGAACCAATATTCAAAACAGAGTGGCTACATCCAAATCCACTAGTGAGTTGTTTCAAATGGATTCCCAGGTAGATTATTTAAGTTTTCGGGATCCAAGCGGACTTACATACCTAGATCTTGCCTTAAGTGGATGCCCACTGGAAAACTCTTCAAGAATATTGAACCTAAAGGTTTCTATTAATGACACTCCTAGATCAAAATGTGCAACACCCAATAGTGAAGTTACTCATGTCACTAACTCATCTATTTTCAATACTACATGTGCTTCTAGTGCAAAATGTCCTCGTCTTTTTGGTACAATGCTCAATTCAATCATGAACATCATGACTTGGTTTCCATCGAAATGAAGATTGCTCACTCGGGAATTGTAGCTTGTCGAATTGATGTACCTCGTGCTTTGACTCTATTCGACTTGAATCGGGACTCGTTCTCTTGAATCATGTACAAATTAGTTTAAAAAAACACATTTTTAATTAAAATCAATCAAAATCAAAAATCATGTTTTAATTAATTAAATCATTTTTATCTTTACCACAATCGTTAAAGATATATCTCTTGTTATCGATAACATCTACGCTCCTAGAAATGTCATTCAATAATGACACGGGATCATAGATGAAGTTTGAACAAAAGATATACTCTTGTTTTATAACGAGGGTTAGAATTCAATCAATGTTCATGGTGACATTGATTGAGGAAAATATTGCAAGTTATCTCGTTATCTCTGTTTCTCTCTGCACCATTGTTTGATATGTATTGTGTGCTGATGCATGTTTTAGTCATGTTTCGTTATGTCCTCTGTGTTAGATTGCTTATCTATGTTATGTCAATCTTGGTACTTCTCATATTACTCAACATGTGTTTATCAACTGTATTTGCATGCAATCTGATAAGTTCATGAACTGAAAGTGTCAATTGTACAAAATTTCATAGATAGGGACTTACTTTATTCAGGGTTAGCGACTTGGCAACCAATGATGTAGCTACTTGACTTTTATCCTTGCTAGCGAGTTGCTTCTTATTCACAAGTACAGGGACTGAATGTGTGAACTTTGCAAACTTGAAAAACTTTTCTTATCCCCTAGTGACTTGATTCATTTTTCATACTTTCAAAAAAAAATCAAAAAGTTTTCCTTGTTTTTCTCTCTCACGTTATCAATTTCTACTAGCGACTTGATTGTGGTATGTGTTATATCAATCATTTTTCCGTTCAATACATGTGATTTATATGCATATCCTAAATCTGTTCCCTTAACAGATTCCATTCGTGCTTTTGATCTTCAAATTTTGCTTCACTCGCTTAGGTTTGTTAATGGATTCAACTACTGAAACACGTGTTATATGTATTAATGGTTTAGGTGCAGTTTGGGATCACTAGGATTGAAGTAGTTTTGCAGTTATGTGTTTTAATGGGTGTTTGAGCGATTCGTTGTAATATTTGTATGAGGGTCGTTTAGATTGTGTTTCTGTTGTTGCTTGTGGTTGTGGGGTGTTTTAATGGTCACGTTTGTTGAATGGTGTGAGGTGTTATGCATTTGATATGACTTGTTCTTGGTAGCGACTTGCCAGTGTTCTTGATAGCGAGTTGGCTTATAGATTCAGTATACATTTCTTGCTAACGACTTAGTGATTTGATTTGTAGCGACTTGGCCTTGTCTCTTTTGATAGCAACTTGTCCTTACAAGTTAGCGACTTACTTATATGTAGTCATTAAGGCGACGTGCTATGTACTTTTCTTATAGCGACTTCTTTTGACAAGTTAGCGACTTGCTGTATCATTTTCAAAAATGGCGACTTGTTACTATTTTTGTGGCGACTTGTTTATCAAATTATTTAAAGCAACTTGCTATGATAGTTTCATGCTAGCGACTTGGTTCAGGATTACTTGTAGCGATTTGTATTGACAAATTGCTCTTAGCGACTTGATATAACATTATTGTTTAAGCAATTCGTATCGGTTTCTCTTGTAGCAACTTGATATGACATCTTGTTTTAGCAACTCGTTATAACACTTCCATAATAGCATCTTGTCTCATGAAATTCTTTTATAGCAACTTTGTTTTTAACTAATTTGTTTTAACAACTTGTCTCTCGAAAACTTTGTCAAAAGGAGTTGTTTCTTTGAAAATTACTAATGCTACTTAATCTATTTCCTAAGCATTTCAATCATTTATGGGTACTCTGTCAAGTGTGCTACTCGTTGTGTCTTTATCATGAGGTTGCATTAAATGTTGTTTAGCTAACCATGTCTAATCTAACATGCTCTCAAACACTGTTGTTGTATGTATGTCTCTTTAGATCCTCAATGGCAATCACAACCTCATCTGAGAACCTTGCTACCTCTGCTCCACCCACAGTTCTTACAGACAATGAAATTCTTCCAGTAGACAAATGGGTAGAGATTGGGAAAAGTAACTGTTATGTGGACATGGAAAGGATTCAACAAAATCCTATCTTCAAGGTGGCTATTGATATTCTTAAAAACACTAACTTCTTTAGTGCCCTAACCAAACAATGCACGATCCCTTCCATTTACCTACAACAATTTTGGAACACCATCACTTGGGACAAGATCACTGCCACTTATTCCTGCAAGCTTAATGATAAGCAATTTGAAATCACATCTGACATTCTCAGTAAGGCCCTAGGAATCACACCATGTGACCCTTCCAAACAATCTGCCCCTCCACCTAGTGCGGAAGAGCTAATAGTCTTTCTAATTGGTTTGGGTTATCAAGTTGGCATAACAAGGGCTTCTAATATCATCATCGGACACATGTATCAACCTTAGAGAGCCATGACAGCTATTCTCAACTTATGTTTATCGGGCAAAACCTCAGGGTTCGATAAAGTAAGGATACCTATTCTGCAAATCCTATGGGGTCTCGTCAATGGGGTGAACATTAATGTCTCAGAACGTATTTGGGAAGAATTCTCGCTGTCAATGCACACATTCATCACCGATAGAACAAATGTTGAATCTTGCTCAAGGAAGAAAGAAAGTTCACAAACTTGTGATTCCTAGCATCGATTCTCGAAGCTTGTCATCCGATGCCTTACAGGACTCATAACTTCAATCCTAGGGTGAATCGGTCCTCCATAATGCTAAGGATGAATTTGTTCGGGTAACCTCAAATATATTGCTAGAGGTGTCTATAAAGAGATCTTTGGTTTGCCAATTCCTGATGTTCTTCTCACTGACGATATTAAGAAGACTGACTACTTCAAATTATACAAGAAAAGGGCATCCAGATCCAATGTTGATGACATTCCCAATCCCTCACAACCCAAATCTACAAAGTCTACTTCGAGCACAAAGACCTCATATTCTGCCCTTCCCAAGAAGAGATGTGATAGATCTCAGTCTACCGACACTTCATCACAGAAGCAGAAAAAGAGAAAGAATGATGTTGAAAAAGAAATTGTTGGGGGAACTGAGACACCAAAGGGTGACAGTCAATTGGTTGATGAAGACGAGGCTAATTTGCAACAAGGAATTAAACAAAGCACGAACATGAGACCACCAGGTTGGAGGTGTCGTGTTAAGAGAACTGAGCGAGCCACGCCAAACAACTCTAATCACACAAGACAAAGGAAAGGATTGTTGGTGTGATCTTGAACAAACCGCTCACATGCTTCTGACGTTCTCTTCTTCACCGTCAAGAACTATCAACCAATTTGAGCTGAAGAAAAGAAGCATTGAATCATCTTGTTTCGAGGAACCAACTGGGCGAAAAGGAGGTATCCGAATCACGGAAGATACACATGTATCAAGTGATACCCAATCGAGATAAGAATGATGAAGAAGAATTGTCGAAGACTCACAAGAGAACCTTGAGTCAAGATCGATGAACACATGCACTTGGAAGAACCAAACACATCTCTTGGTTCTCTATCCTCATTGAAGAACCTAGATCGAGACTTCTCTTTCGGTGATCAATTCTTAAATGACAAACCCACGATATCTGAGTCTTTTAAGCAAAGTGATGAGAAAGAAGAAGTCGAGTCCATGTATCTGATCGTCATTCAAAGAAGACTCATCATCCATTCCTCCTATGTCCGCACCTACTAATGCAACCGCACTTCCACCACCCAAACTGCTCAAACAACCGCACTTCCACCACATGATCCTGCTAAAGATCTATCTCTTGAACCGGTGGTTGCGATTCTTGACACGAAACTCCACCATCTTCACCACCTCAAATACTTACATCGGATCAATTGCTCGACAAAGCGGTGAAAAGAATTGAAGCTCTTGAGAGACAACGACCAAAATCATCAATACCCTCGAGAATCGTGTCTATAGGTTGGAGCACCTTAACTTTGATGAAGGGTAGCGAGCGCCATTGAAGGTGAAGTTAAGGATCTTTGTAGAATGGGCAATCTGAGCTCCACCGCTTCAACGATTCAAGGACTTGCCCATTCTTGATATGAGAGCATTACGGTGATAAGATGTCGATGCTAATGAGCACCGGGATGAGGTACATAGAAGCTATATGAAGCACTTGAAGTATCAATTAAACACGACAATCATATCAGTTTATGAAGGACATTGGAGAAAGGAAGCTAAGAAGAAAAGGAGGATTGTGGTGTTGGAGCGTTGCGTAAAGGTCCTAAAGATCCTCCTCCTCCTCCTCGCCTCCAACTAGAGGCTGGAACTTCGATGCTTGGTGGATCTTGGAGCGACCACTACACCTCCACCACAACCACCATCATCACCACCAAAACCTTCCAATCAATCTAGTTCATCCGGAGATCGGGAACTCATAAGAAATCTGCGGCTTGGACAGCGGTTGATTCAAGGTTTACCCACATTCTCACTATTCGAAGACCGGTGTTTCATGAAGAATCTTATGTCATGGCGGTCGAATCCGATGGCGATGATGCATCCACCAAACATATCCCCAAGCCATATGAAGATGATTGGTTTGATGCATACGTGTCGGTGAGCGCTCTAATACCTCTAGAGTTACACCTTGAAAGACACAATTCAAAGGCGGCTCACCAAGAGAGACCTCAATCTCGAGAACCTTCATGGTCCATCCTAGAGTCGACTAGATGATCCCGACAATAAGCGGGCTTCAACAATAGCGCCAACTATGAAGCCCAATGAAGATTCTCTTCTTCACATCACGGGAGATATGGGCGGCTTTATAAAGTGGTTTTGTGATCGAAGGAATCTAGTCCATTACTCCAAAGGATCTTGAAGGACCAGCATTTGAAATCGTAAAGTCTTCCACTCGGATGTTAATCGGCTTCAATACCGGATGGAAGAATGTCATAAGATCTTTGAATGATCAAGTCGGTGAAGCGGATCGGCCGCTTCATGTGAACAAGTCTCTTCCTCCGGTGATGAACTGGTCAGTAACTATTCAATCGAGTTCTTCTTTAACCATGACTGGACTATCTTTGTGCTCATACTACGAAAGAAGACCGACTTTATCGATTTCGAAGATGAAAATTGCTACCTACACTGATCGGGGTCTTGAGCAGATGGTTCCGGATCAACTCAGGCGAACAAAGAACAAGAGTATGACATTCTTTGCCTCATATGGAATTTCTCATTGGTGGTTCAAGAAGAAGAAATTCTACATTGATAGACATAGTGCTAAAAAGAGTCGCGGTTTATTCGATCAAGCTGCGTATTCTAAGTGTTATCGGTATAGAGATCTTCTCAATCTATGGCTATGATTACACGAAGAAGATTGTTCTTGAAGAGCGACTTGAAAGAGCATATTATAGAAAAAACGACTTCAAACACTTGTTGCCAAATGACTTTGAAGATCTCTATCTTACGAACCTCCAAGGACATCTTGACCATCTACCTATTCGTGAGAAGAAGGCTCTCTCGGTTCTTTGTCAATCTACGGATAAGAGGCTTGGTCATTCGACAAAGAGTTGGGGATTTTCACTAGGAATGGAAAGCTTCGGACCGCGTCAACCTAACAAGACGACAATGGGAAGCCTCGGGACATGAATTTCATCACGAATATAAAGTGATTGACACCCTAGAGCCATCATCTTTACCGATGATCACGGGTCACGTATCTTGATGAGGCTGTCGCGAGCTTTTCAAGTTCGGCGATGGAACTCTCAAGATGGTCGAAGAAGAATTGAACTCGAGTGAAGCAAATCAAACTTGATGTGAAACCGTGGAACAAAACAAGATTACAGTACGATCGGGACTTGAAGATGTGTGAAGATTTCATTCTTTGCAATCGGATGAAGATTAAAGACTAGAATGATTTATCGCGACCTTGAAAGTTTTGTGGGTGGTAGACTTGGGATGGTCACTATAAAATCGCTTCAAAGAGCGAATAAAGACATCTTCGAAGTAGTTTTGTTTTGTTTTTTATGTGTAAAATGTGGTGTATGTACTATGAACAACTATAATGTATGTAATAGTGATAAGTTATGTATTGTGGTTTCCTTTTTATCTAAAGGGAACTTGATGTTGTCCACTTGGATCATATAAAACCGGACACATTTTCTCCAACAAATATTTTGTTTCATACATATTTAAATCACTTGAGATCCAAAATCTCAAAGGATTTGAAATTTTGATCGGGGAGAAAATGTGATATAAATATGCAAGATGATAAAGATGACCATTTTGTCTCAAAGTGCATCTTGCTCTCTAATATGTGCTAAACTCTTTTCGAATCTCGAAGCATATATTAAAGGGGAGTATTTCTAAATAAATACAAACCTTCAAGGTACAAAGATTTCCATGTTTTAACATAATGTACCTTGATTGTGTGTTAAATGGTTTCTAAATATTTGGTAATCGTGGTTGTATTTCAAAAGATCTCTCTCTCCTCTATGTGATAAAATGAGTTCAAATATATCCTTTGCACATATTGAGGGGGAGAATTTACCAAGAAAATCAAATGGCATTCTCTACGAAAATTGTGATCAAGAAATTATTTCAAAGAACTCCTGCCTCCATGTGCTAAACAATTTCAAGATCATATGCACATGTTGAGGGGGAGCATTTCTAAATGATCAAAACTATTAAGGTACTAAATGCTTTGATTTTATATCACAAGTATCTTGATTGATTTTCCAAATGATTTTTCAATTGGTTTCATGGAAGAATGAACTGTACCAAAAGACCGACCATTTTACTTTATGCATGGAGTTATAAGGATGGTGAGGTTTGGTATTAGTTCCCATGATCCGCCAGAACCGGAGGGATCTACCCAGGGACAATCCACTAGATAGTGTAGAAGTCCTTTGGTATGATGAAAAAAGGAGAAAAGTGAGATATGGGAAGAGTGCGGATGAGGCAGGCTAGTCTTGGAATAAACCCAACAAGGTTCTAGTTATGAAGTCTCGGTAAGCTTGAAGGGTTGAAGAATGAAAAAGAATTGAATGAGAAAGGGTGAAAACAAATAGCCCTCCATTTATTCAACCTTAGGGCGAAACCGGTTCAATTAATATACTCTTGGTGGTTACCAAGGTAACATCGGTATTGAAGACAAGACGTCATGGACCTAGTGACGCACTGCACTACAACTTCCCAAGCTACTCAAGTTTCTTTTTAAAGGGACTTGTTTCATTCTCACGGGGAACCTACATAATCTATCGACTTTCTCTTAGAGGTTGTTGATATTGAAGAAGGAGACCTTCTCCCTAGTCTCCGGCACAGGAATCAAATATGCACAATTGAGTCTAGAGCCTCGAGATCATCCATATATCTCTTTAGGACACTGTCAATGAAGACTCTTTGTTTCACACAATGTGAAAAGAGAGATTATATTTTAAGAGTCCTCGCATTATCCTTGTGGTATTGCGGAACATCGAGTGATATGCAAACATATTCATAATAAAGATGGAAAGCCTTCTCGAGCCAACATCAAACAAGCTCTTGGTGGGTGGCATGTGAGATCTACCCAATAGATCAACCATGTGACAAGCGAGCGAAACAATGGGCGATTCAATCTTTTGAATCAATCACAGTTCGAGTTATGGATTGACGGATACCTTTGAAAAACCGGTCGTTGTGCTTAAAAACTCTTTTCTTTAGCACATCGTTGTGTACTAATATTTCAAAATAAAAGGTGTTTATGATTGATAATTGATTTTCATTAAAACCTTCGTTGTATTGCAAAAAAAAAAAAAAAAAAAAAAAAACAATTTATATTGAGCGGTACGATTGTTTTCAAATCTCTTTTCATCAATCGGTGAATCTCAATTTCTTTGGTTCACTTACTCCGTGTTGTCTTCTTTGAGGCGTTCGGTTTGAGAGCGGCTAGAACAATCTGCGAAACCACATTAAGGAGATTCTTAGGAATCCCACACGATCACAGGCGGTACTTGTCTTGATCAGCGGGGCACCGTGGGCCGTGTACCTCAATTCAGCGAAAGTGATCAAAGACACTTCGTGAGTTTTATTAACTAACTTGTATGCGGTGCGCCCGACGTTTGCGGTGATCGAATGAAGCGGTCAATCCATAGCCGCATGCTCACTCAACACATTCACTTATAAAGAAATCATGATTAGTGCATTAATGACTCGATATTTTCACTCCATGCTTCGCTCTGCTGCGCCAATGTCATGAATCAAATTAAAGCTTCGCTACTCGATGAGAAGATATCACGATCCGAATGTGAGCATGTTGGTCCAAATATCACAACATCATATGCGGGCAACATAACAATAAGTGATGCTGAGATCAAATGTGGCTGATGATCTCATATTAAGCTCAAAGGTCATCGTAATGTGGATCAGCTCTATAACCTCCACTTAATGTACATTATAGTTGGATTATTACATTATCACCATGAAAGCACAAAGATTGATTATTTTGATGAAGTGAAGTCTACGAGCTCAAGACTAAAGAGTAATTGGAATGCTAGGATGCTAAATTGTAAATCATGGGGTGACCTTCCTTAGGGGGAGATTGTTAGGAACTGGAAATTCTATTGTAAAGCATCGGTCACCCCAAATATTATCTAGCTTAAGTTAGCTCGTAGACATATCATTTATTACGTTATTTATTAGTTAGTTAGTAGCGTAGTTTAGTCTAGTGCAACACCGTGGAGGAAGGACGGTCTTTACCATTGTATGCACGATCCACACCGAAGGAGGGCTTCTTTGTATAAATAGCCCTCTCCCACAAGGGAGAGGTTGGATGTTCATTGGAATCTAACCTTCCATGAGTTTCTCTTACTAGAATATCCAACTTTCTCTCTCAAAAACCATATAATATTATAATTATACGCCCATATTTGTGATTGTTTATGTGATTGTGAAATCCAATATGTTACATTTCATTGGTAGTAACTTAGGATTTATCCGAGGTTGCTAAGCCCTTACAAGCTACATAGTTAGTTTGGTCAGAGTTTATCGATCCAACAAGTGGTATCAGAGCTTGTGTGGAAACTCTGATTAAGAAGAAACCCTTAAAACAAGTTAACAGAAAACCCTAAAGATGTCGACTGAAGCTGCACCACCCTCATCCATCACCCCACTCAGAATTCCTATCATCAAGAAGGAGAATATGATCTCGGAGCATGAAGATGAGGCGATACATTGCTATTACGGACCATGCCTTTGTGGAATGTAATTGTCAATGGTAATGAAGTTATTGATGATCCTGAGAAATTGTGGACAACCTAAACCACCTAAAATTTGTCTTGCGGGAAGCTACGATGAAATCAAGAAAAGGCTCTCAACATACTATTATCCGATATTCACGATGGTCACCTACTCAAGTTCCATGATGCTAAGGATGCAAAACAACTATGGGCTGCTCTCAAGACAAGATTTAGAGGTAATGATGCTTCTAAAAGATGCATAGAAATCTGTTGAAGCAGCAGGTTTGAAACTTTCATTTGTTGGTGAAAGAGAGGTCTTGATCTTTGCCTATAATGATTCAAAATCTTCTTAGTATCTTTGAGTTATACAAAGCGGGTATCTGTTGAAGATGCAAACTGAAGTTCTTAAGAGTTTGCCATCCACATGGCATGTGATTGCTACTATGATCGAGAGGACAACCTAGTTTGGACACTATGGACTTTGATGATCTTTACAACCACTTAATGGTGTATGAGCATGAGATGAATGGCCAAACAAGTTCAAAATCTCACGATATTGCTTTTGTGTCTTACGAAAGAGGCGATACTTCCACTAAAAGTCTTGCTTCTCTACTCAAAGTACTTTTGCTCAATCTTGTTGCCTATCCTACCCCAACTCATCACCAACAAACACCATCCATTCGATGAAGTTGTATGCTCATTCTTTGCTCAACAAGCCACTTTACCTGTTACCTATGAAGAAGATTTGTTACAAATTGAAGAGGATGCTTTAGAAGAAATTGATATAAGGAGGCAAGTTGCTATGATCACAGCTAGGATCAAGAAATTCATGAAGAAAATAGGAAGAGGCATTGACTTCAAACCCAAACAGGGCATAACGATTGACAAGTCCAAGATTGAATGCTTTAATTGTCAAAGAACTGGACACTTTGCAAGAGAATGCAAGTTTGCTAAATATCGAGCAAATAGAATGATTGAGAAACCCAAGCTTGAACTAAAGGAAATTCCTATTCTTGAAACAAAAGCTTTGGTTGCTCAAAAAATCTATCGAGGGTTGGTGAGTCTTGAATTTGATGATGAACCGGTAACCCTCTTGTATGGTCATGATGGAAGAATTTGATTGGAGCACGACTTTTGATGAGGAACCGAATTTGGTGCTTTAGGATCAAGAGATGGTCTTGGAAGTTTTGATTGGAGCATGGAAAGTGAAGAAGAACACATTACTACTCGCTATAGTAGCCACTTCACCAAGTTACTTTATCTACGAGGTATGCTCTAAGTGTCATGATTTTTATCAAAAAGTGCTTAAAGATTATGTAACTGAAAGAGATAATTGTAGAAGGGCTAGGTCGGAGGTAGCTGGTTATCAAATTACTTTAGAGTCAATGGAAGCCAAAATTATAACTCATGAAAATAATGAAATGGCTTGGGCAGAAAAGTATGAACAACATGATTATCAATTAAAATTGAGTGAATGGAAGTTAGGATGTAAGGTTTCTGAACTTGAAAAGATGACTAAGGAAAAGGATGAATTGTTAGAAAATTTGATGCTTGGGAAAATCGGCCTTTCACATGTTAGTTTTGTTGAAAAACAGAAAAGAGCACATTAAAAGCGGCCTAGGTTTTGGTATGGATTTTAGTAGCATGAAGAGAACCCACCTAGTGATCGGGAACAACTTGATTACGAGGATATAACAACTAGTGGTGATGAACTCATTAACTATGTAGATAACACATCTAGTAATGAGGAATCTATTAGTCAACCACCTCTGAATTTAAGAAGACAAGGGTTATCATGCGTCCTCATCCCACTTGTAGCTTTCAACCACTTAGGACGGATGTTTCTAGTTTTGGAGTAGACAATTTAGAGTTTAGGAAAAAGCTTCTTGGTCAATCTAATTCAGGTCCATCTAGTTACGAAACCCCAAAGAGCAGTTGAGAAACCTAAGGATGATAATGTTAAGAGTCAGCGGTACCTTGACTCAAAGTCTTGCTAAACATTCATGATACCTTTAAGAAAACCTTTTCAAAATCTTCTTGAACCTTTTGGGATAATTTTGGTCAAAATAATTTTCTTAATTCACCAAAAGTCATGATAGGTGCAGTCATAGAACTAAAGGAAGATATTTTGGGAGTATGGGTCAAAAATTGTGTTTTGTTTATTATAGTCCTGATCATTTGATTAAGCACTGTGACTTTCACTCATAATATCTAAGCAAATTCCCAAAGACCAGATCTACCAACCATAAGCCTAGGGAGAATAAACCAGTCTGGAATTATTCAGATAGGGTTAACCACACCAACTTCTCACAAGACTATAGGTACCCTCACCAGAGAAGACCTTTTTTCAAAATCACCAGTACCCTCAAACACTTTTCAAGGTCTTGATAAGCCAAAGTTTCTCAAGCGTTACCTTCTCAAAGTCTTGCTAGATTTTCACCAATCAAAGAGTCATGCTAGCACTTTTTGGAATGGAGGCCCTAGGAGATATAATTACTATCAATCTAGAAGGCATTACACCTCAAAAAGAGTATCTAGATCAAAGGACTCCACACAAAAAGTTAAAACCAGATGGGTTAAGAAAGAAAGTATTGATTGAGAACAAACAGTACTTTCAGCAAGTAAAAGTGAAACAGAGATTTTTGTTGAAAATAATAAAGAGAATTTTGATGAAAAAGAGATTTTTGAAAAACCAACACAAGTTTTGGAACAACCAAAGATAATTGATCATGTGCTTAAAGGCGATTGGAAATTACATATTTAAAGAATTTAAGTATGTAACTCCACAAGGAACAAAAGTCGATGGGCTTAGGTTCCTAAAATTAAGTAACTCTTTTATCTTTGTGCGAGGCAACCCGAAGAGGAGCTTAAAGATCATTTAATTGTGGATAGTAGTTGCTTGGAAGCATGACGAGAGACAAAGAAATTAATCGATTTTAGATCTTATTTTAGAGGAAGAGTTGCATTTGGGAATGATCCTAGTGGAGGAAGAATTATTGGCAAAGGAACCATCAAGGCATGAAGCATAGATTTTGAGAATGTTCGTTATGTGAAGGAGCTCAAGTTCAACCTTTTGTCGGTCTCTTAGATCTGTGACAAAGCACCACCCGTGTTATTCAACGACATAGAATGTTTTATTCTTTCCCACAATTCAAGCTTGTTGATGATAACTTGTATCTTGAGAGTACCAAGAACCAACGATGTATCTGATCGGATATGAAGAGTCTTAACTCTCTTGAAAGAGAAACATGTTTAATAGCAAAGGCAACACTTGAAGAAGCACATCTGTGGCATAGAAGATTAGGCCATGTGAATTTCAAGAACATCAACAAGTTGGTTAAAGGAAATTTAGTTAGAGGTTTACCTTTCAAAACATACAAGAATGATCACTCATGTTTGGCGTGCAAGAAGGGTAAACAACACAAAGCTTCATGCAATTGGCAGTACTTCTGCTGATTTGAATGATCCTACCATGCCTGGGTTAGAAGACACTGATGATGAATTAGATGATGAAGGTATTTTCTAACATTCCAGTGAAGGAGCTGATTTCACAAATTGGATGATGATTTTGAAATTCCACAGACTCCTACATTAAGAGTTAATAAAGATCATCCTGCTGGTCAAATCATTGGGCCTTCTACTTCTGGAGTGCTCACAAGAACCAAGGCTAAAGACTTCTCCAAGCCACATAATGCTTTACTCGACTTTGTGTATAAACAAAGCAGGATGAATCATAAGGATCAACAAGCGTGTTTATTCACTGTTTTATCTCTCAAAGAACCCAAGAATGTAGCTCAAGCATTAACTAAAGAGAGTTGGGTTGAAGCCATGCAAGAAGAACTGCTTCAATTCAAACTTCAAGAAGTTTGGGTACTATGTGATCTACTAGATGGAAAGAAAGTCATTGGTACAAGATGGGTTTTCAGAGTTAAGAGAGATGAAAGAGGGAATGTCATCAAGAACAAAGCAAGATTAGTTGCACAAGGATATAGACAAGAAGAAGGAGTGGATTATGATGAAGTATTGAAGCCATTAGAATTTTCCTTGCTTTTGCATCTTATATGGGCTTTCTTGTTTATCAAATGGATGTCAAGAGTGCCTTTCTTTATGGCAAGATTACGAGAGGAGGTCTATGTCAAACAACCTCCACGGTTTTGAGGATCTGCCCATCCAAACAAAGTCTACAAAGTTGTTAAGGCTCAGATGGCCTTCATCAAGCACCTAGAGCTTGGTATGAAAGACTCTCCACTTTCTTATTGCAACATGGTTACAGGAGAGGAGCAATTGATAAGACTTTGTTTATCAAGAGAGACAAGAAGAATATCATGCTTGTTCAAATCTATGTAGATGATATCATCTTTGGAGCTACCAAACAGTCTATGGTAAAAGAGTTTGAGCAGCTCATGCAACAAGAGTTCCAAATGAGTTCCATGGGTGAATTAACTTTCTTTTTGGGGCTTCAAGTTTAACAATCAGAAGCTGGAATTTTCATTAGTCAAGACAAGTATGTCACTGAAATTCTTAAGAAGTTTAACTTTGATGCTATGAAGCCGGTCACCACACCCATAAAATCTATCAACTCATTGGGCAAGGATGAAGATGGTCAACACAGTAGAAGTCAAGCTTCAGATTAATGATTGGTCATCTTATGTATAGCGCATCTAGACACGATATCATGTTTCTTTGTCTGTTTATGTGCAAGATATCAAGTCTCACCTAAGGTTTCTATGAATGCAACAAGAGGATTTTTAGTTATTTGAAACAACAACCTAAGCTAGGGTTATGGTATCCAAAGGATTCACCTTTCCACTTGGAAGCTTTTTGAGATAGTGACTATGCGGTGATAATTATGATAGAATATCAACCACTTGGAGGATGCCAATATCTTGGAAGAAGATTAGTTTCATGGCAATGTAAGAAACAAACCATTAAACAACATCATCCATTGAAGCGAGAATATGTTCTTCACTGCAAGTATTGTGGACAAGTATCTGTGGATGCGAGAATCAACTCTTGGATTATGGGTTCAACTTCAAGAATACTCCTATCAACATTGATAATAAGAGTACAATTTGCATTGTGAAGAATCCAGTTTATCACTCCAAGACCAAGCATATTCAGATTAGGCATCACTTTATTAGAGACTGTTATGAGCATAGGCTCATTAATGTTATCAAGGTCCACACAGATGACAATGTAGTTGATCTACTCACAAAGGTATTTGATGTTTCAAGATTCAATCACTTGTTGGTGAGTATTGGTATGATTAACTATTAAGCTACACTTAAGGGGAGGACTTATTAGTTTGTTAGATAGTCCTATGCATTGTTTAAAGGGAGGATAAACAATGTCTTTTTGATGTTTTGCCATTCGAAGAAGAGGATGGAAAATCTTGCTTATTGTGTATCTGAAATCTTCACTGTGAAAGTATCGCTTACGTGGAAAGCTTTGCTAGTCTTGTCAACATCTTGTTCCAACGGTCAAAAGATGGGGTAAAATTCAAAAAAACGGTAACTGTATTAATTGGGCTGTGATTTTTTAAATCTTACCTATAAATAACTACCCTCCGATTTTCCCTCTCATCTTTATACTTATCAATCTTTTCCATATCTCTCTTCTCTTATTCACATTCACTATTCATCGAACCATTTTCTCTTATAACAACTTTCAATGGCAAACCGAAACACAGTTAGCAAACATAACATGGTGGCCAACTTAGATAAAACACCGGCAAATGTTCTGTTTCATGACATAATTGATTTCCTCACTGGATCATCAATCAACTATGCTCTTTTGGTCGAACCTGATATTATTGAGCCTTGGATTCAGCAATTTTGGGAAACTGCTATATCTTATGAGGAAGATGATGAATCATATATTCAGGCTAAGGTTGCTGGGAAGATTGTTAAAGTTAGTGTAGCCTCTATTAGAGAAGATTTGTTGTTTGATGATGAGGAAGGGGCTATTCTTTTTGACAAACAACTTCATTGGGATACCTTAAGGGATATTTGGTATGAAGGGTCTTTAACTGAAACAACTTTCAAGAAACCCGTGTTTAGTCCACACTGGAAGTACCTCGTTCATGTATTACTTCATTGCCTAAGTTCAAAGAGTACTTCCTGGGAGCAATTTAGATCCAATATTGCATCTGCTTTAGTGGGATTAGCTACCAATCGCCTCTTCAACTTTTCAAGACTGATTTTAGATGGTATGCTATCTCATATCTCCAATGGTTCACCCTGGTTAATGTATCCAAGATTTGTTCAAGTTTTCTTGAACAAACAAATTCAAGATGTACCAAAACCTTCGAGCTTGTTACCTGTTGTGGTACAGCCCCCAAAGATATTCACTTTCATGGCTAAGAAGAGTGATAAATTCTCTGGAAGGAATACTCCTTTGACTACTTCTATGATGGAGATTGTGCAAGCAGTTAGAGCTGAAGCTGTTGCAAGTGAAGAACATGCGCTTTCAGAATCACAAGAAGGTACTTGCTTCTCCACAAGGTATCTTTGCACAAGAAGTCATCAAACCCAGTCTTGCGATCTCCACACGATGGTGCTCATGGTGATTCGAACACGAGTAAACCCACCATCATCTCCCAATGATTATACTTTCACAGATGGGTCTCAAACATCTGGAGGAGATGAGGGAGATATGGCTCCTGAAGGGTTGGTTCTGGATAACTATGTCTTGACAAGGTAATTGGTGCGATTGAAGAAAGCTACTGAAGCTCAAGTTGCACAACTGGTGAAGTTGAACAACAAGTTTAGACGCTTGAAGAACTTTGTATGGCCTTTAGTTCAACATCACAGATTATGGGTCAAGTCCCAAAAGAAGAAAGGAAGGAAATTTAAGAAGGCTTCTAAAGGCAAGAAAATTCACAAGCATTCTTCATTCCAATTGAGGAGGAATTTGGAACAACAGAATTTAAATGAAGATGCTCAAGCTTATGAAGATGTTGCTGATACTTTTGATGAGTCACAAAAAGAAATTAAAGAATCTGAAGTTCAAAGTACTGAGCCTCAAGTCTTGATGTTCAAATTCAAAATCTTGAGCCTCAAGGTCTTTGGAGTACAAAATCTTGATGATCAAGGTCTTTGATGATCTAGGTACTTGTTGCTCTTCAAGGAACATATAGACAAGAGCTAATTACTCCAAGGACCCTAAATTTTGAAGAAGAAGCTGGTCCTTCAACAGTTCTACCAGAAGAAGAAGCTGATACACCTAAAGTAGAGCACACTGCAAGTGATGATGAGACTGTTGCTCAAATATTGCAAAATCTATCAAGACCAAGAGGTGTTAGTATTCCTGAAGTTGCTGAACAACAACAAACTCAAGCTTCTCAACCTTCTTTGGATCCTAAAGATAAAGGAAAAGGTAAGCTGGTAGAAACAAAGAAGAAGAAGCTTACTTTGGCAGAACTGAGAGCTATTGAAGTGGCTAAGAATGAAGAAGCTGCTAGGAAGCTACAAGCTCAATTAGATGCTGAAATTGTTATACCAGAAAAGCCAGCTGTTATACCTAAAAGACCACCAAGTATTGCTAAGGAAAGAAATGCTATGATGGCCCATCTGAAGGGTAGAGGATATGTAGGTCTGAATAAACTGAGATATTTAGAGATGAAAGATCTATATGATGCTGTTAGAGAAGCATATCAAAAGGAAGTTGCTGGAATTATTCCTTTTGACGACGAAGAAAAGAATAAGGATGCAAGTAAAAGAAGCTTAAAGAGAAAAAGAACAACTGATGATGCACAACCATCAAAGAAGATACAACTAAATTCAGATACAGTTGATGAGCTGAGGAATTACCTTAGAGTTGTAGACTTTGAGCATCCTAAGTCTAAAGATGTTGCAGAAAAGAAGTCAAAGATTTATACATTTGAAGTTGTAGAATCAAAAGAAGGAGATTATTTGATGTTCCATAGAGAAGATGAGAGTTTCAGAGTGTTTAATTTGCTATGGGACATATTGCACATCATCAACAGAGAGGATTTGTGGCATTTATACCAACTGGTGCAAGAATATTTTGAACACATTCCATCAAATGGAGTTGGCTTAGTCTTGCTTGGAGATCTCACAACCATCTAGGAAACTGAAGAAACAAGCACTGATGAAATCTGGCAAAATCAAGAAGTTTGGGAGATTACCAGCTGGAGATTCTTTGAAGAATCTGGAGTGCATGTTTTAGAGCTAGAAGATGGGACTATGATCCATATGCTAGCAGAAAGACAATATCCACTTACAAGAGATCTTATGAGAAGAATGCTAGATCATGGTATGGAAGCTGAAGAAGAGAATGAAACAGCTCTTATGCTGATCGAATTGTTTATCAAATGGACGACTATGGCTGATGATGATGTATAAATACTGGTATGATTCATAATTGTTTAAATTTTTGAAAAATCAGTAATTTATTCAAAGTACTGCTGGACAAACAGTAATTTAACCAAAGTATTGCTTGCAGCACAACACCAGTAAATGATTTTTAATAAAGAATAAGCAAATTTTTGTTAAGTGCAAAATATTTTGAAACAAAAGTTAACAGCAACAAATGGTTTTTGAGATGGTTACAACAAAAGGTTATCAGTTCACAATGTTTAACAAAAGGACTGGCTAATCCATGAGCAAACGACTCTGGTAAAGATATCTCAAATCCGTTGATGGTTGACAACTTGCTAATAAGTTGTATGGTAATCAACTCACCATATCTGTAATAGTAAAGAGTTGGCTAGCCCACAAGAAAAATGGCTTGTGGTAAAGGTTGTGGAAAAAACCATTTATATGGTAATTAGTTCACCATGGTTGCAAGAACTAACTAGTCCAAAATGGTACGGCTTTTGGTAAAGACAAAACAAATCCGTTGATAGCTGATGATTTGCTAAAAATCATATGGTTATCAATGTACCATGGTTTTACACACCTAAACATTGGCTACTCCAGAGTTAATGGCTTTGGTAAAGAGACATCAAAATCCATTAAATTTTCAATGATTCACCTCTCACAGGAGTTTACACACCTGGAAGTGATGAGAATAGACTGAAACTTTATGATTTGATGTACAATTTGCCATATGTTGCTGAGTAGCTGAAAAGATGAAGATTGCTGGATTACTTATAAAGACTACTTTGATGATGATAATACAAGCACAGAGAGTACAAAATAAATCTGAAGATAAAGATACAATCTTTCCTTGAAGACAAAGATGTTAAAGATACAAATACAAAGGAACTTGAAATCAAGCAAGTAGAATTCAAGTTAGGGGAGGATTGTTGGGATATGAAAGTACTGAAGGATATGAAAGTACTGAAGATAGTCAAAGTACTGCTTATGTGAAGGTCAAAGTACTGCTCAACATCAAAGTACTGCAAAGCTTAAAGACAGTTATAATAGAATGTTTTATGGAAAGTAATGTTTATCTAGAATGTTCTTAGTTTAGTATTACTTGTCGTACAAGGATTAGAGTTGTAAACCGACTAGGGTTATCCTTATGCCTATAAAAGGACCCCTAGATTGGCATTAGATATACGTTCTTAGAATACGACTTTAGAGAGAATATTAGAGTTGTTAGGGTTGTTAGTGAATCTGTGTATCAAGCAGATTCAAAGTATTAATAAAATCGTTGAAGTTAAAGTTATTCTTCTTAGCTTTATTGAAGTAGTTTCCGCATACTTAGTAAAGTAATATCAGTGTTTCATTGTTAGTAACTTAGGATTTATCCGAGGTTGCTAAGCCCTTACAAGCTACATAGTTATTTTGGTCAGAGTTTATCGATCCAACAGGTGGTGGTTGGGTGACGGGCAAGAAAAAAAGCACGAGTACGAGTAACAAGTTAGAGGCACTCATGCCTATTGCCCACGGGCCTCTACACATCAATTAAGCACAAATAAGACCATCCATATAAACTGACTGTATAACATAATTAACAATTAGAACAATCCATTTAATTTGACCCGAAAAAAACTCAAATGGATTATAACAAGAATGTAACTATTCGGCTCATAAATACTTGTTTAGCCATTCTAATTTATGCTTTTCTTCACTAGGTCATTTAGATTAATGAGCACTAAGCTAGAGGATAATTATTCCGCACATACGCACTTAGCCAATTTAGTTTATGTTTGACTTCTCTAAAGTAATTTGATGGTTAATGCCTTAATGGAGTGCATTCCCAATGAATGTAGCGAGTTATTTGAACCAATATTACCAATTAAGAAGTAAAGATGATCCAAATGATTATCAAGCACTTGCACTAGCAGATACATCAATGTGATTGATACATACACCATATATTGCATCAGTAACCCCATTTATTGGTAAAACTTACATCAGCTTAGGTAGAATATCATAAAACTTATTGAGCCATTTTAAAATATGCGTGACTTCTCTAAAGTCAATTACATTAGGGAGCACCGTTATATCAAGGTAGAGGAAAATTATTCAGCGCATAAGTAGATACTTAGCCATTTGAGACGGCAGTAGCAATCAGAGGAGTAAAGATGAGCCAAATGATGATCAAGCACTCTCATTAGCACTTACATCAGTGTAATTTATACAAACACCATACATTGCATCAGTAATCCCATGCATTGGTAAAACTTACATTAGCTTTGGTAGAATTTCATGAATCCTAGCTCCACAAATCCTTTGTAAGCTTCCAAAACTTGTCATTCCAAGCTCCACATCTTGCACTATAGCCATCATTTTTCCCTCAATAATCGTTGGAAATAATAAAACCATCTGAGTGATCAATAAGAACTAGCGTTTCGGTGCAAGGGCAAATGAAGAATGAACCTTGTCCTCCAGTAATCCCAAGATCATTTATGTGTTCCGAGTATGGTTCGTAAACTTTGATTTTAGTAAACTGTTCGTCGTCCTTTTTAGTTTCGATTAAAGGTTCCCCATTCTTCGTGTATCCCGATACTTTCCTAACTAACAAATAAGGTATGGTAATGTTGAATAGTTTTGTAAGCGATGCCATAACACCACCCTCCTCCCTCATTAGCCATATGCCATATACTAGTCCAACTGTGACCTCAACTGTGTATGTAGACACAACAATAGACCCCTTTAGCTTAGAAATGGAGGGAGCTCTTGTCCAATATTTTGCTACACGATCTAGGAGGTTTACCATCTTAAATTCATGGGTAATCAAATCAAGTGACAATACACCATAATTATTAACAATCTTATCATAAGCAACCCAAAAATAAACCTAACTGTAGCAACAGTTGACGATCTAACTCAATTGATTCATGAGGTACATTGCTACTTGGTATCATCTTCCAAGTCTTGGACCTCAATGTGAAAATTCAACTTGCCACGGCGTGTCTTTATTTTCTAATTTTCTATAGGAATACGACATTACAACAATAGTTGGATCATAAGTTGAAGGACAAACCCCAAAACCAAAATGATTTAATCTTCCAAAGGCGGTTTTGAGCAAATAAGGCACAACAATACCAACGGATTTCCTGATTGACGGGTTCCAAATAACAACCATATCTGTATCCATGCTTTCAGGTTTGAAACCGTACAAACCCCACAAGCCACAAGAGCTACCAATTACAAACTCATGTTTAAATTGTTTCATGAGCAAAGGACCATTTGGAGCAAAGTCTTGTTGTTGTTGTTGGGTCAAAATCCCATTTTCATCATTTATAAAAGAAAGATATTTTACCTCGTTAGGAGCACCAGCTTTTTTGTACCTTAAAAGTAAACGATGTGGCTGAGCTTCGCGGGAACCGTAAGCAGCGACAAACTCGGGGCTTTCGATAAAAGACTTCCATGGTTTCGAAACGGATCTCAATAGAACCAATGACTTGATATCAAGAACCTTTTTAATAATCTCTAGTTGAATTTCGAAAGGAATATTGTCTGACATTTTGAAACTTCTTAGGGTTTCTGACAAGTGTTTGGAATGTAGAATTTAGGTACTTTGATTTAACTGGGTGATTTCTACATTGGGTCCTAATACAAGAACAATTTGGGCTCGTACACCAATTTGGATTGACTTAAAGCCCGTGATGAATCCGTTATTTATACTCCATGACCCATATATTCTGAAGGCGATTTATTGTTTCTCATAAATGATTGGACACTCAAATTTAGAGTGTTTGGACATTTATACCCTATGTTTAGTCATGTTGATCAGAAGGGTATAAATGTCAAACACTCTAAATTGAGTCCCAATCATATTTCATGAGTGTGAAATCGCCTCCCATATATTCATATCTTCATGCTTCTTGTTAGGGCTGTAAACGAATTCAACATTCAATTAACATTTCACAAACTGTTCGGTAAAAAGTTCGTTTATATTCATTTATTTATTAAATGAGCGAACATGAACAATATTTTACGTTCGTTTAGTTAAATGAGCGAACATAAACAAAAGTCGCGACGTTTATTTATGTTCATGAACGTCCGTTTATGTGTTCATTAACGTTCGTTTATGTTCATTTATTTATTTATTTTCATATATCATATATTTTAATTGTATAATTTTAAAATTTGCTTGTTTAATGAAACAACACTTACAAAGAAATATTTTGCATAATTCGATAAAGTTTATGTTTGTTTGTCTTTTTTATTTATGTTCGATCGTTTATGTTCGTTCTTGTCTTAATGGGAACATAAGCGAACATGAACAATTCAATTTCTTGATAAGCGAACATGAATAAGAAAATTCGTTCGTTTAGCGTTCGTATCCGTTTATTTGTCCGACTAAAACTAAATAAACGAACATGAACAAGGCTCTGTTCGTTTTAAATCCGGTTCGTTTACGCACCTACTTCTTGTACACAAACAAACCTAACACAAAAAAAAAAAAAAAAAAAAAAAAAAAAGTCTTTGTTTATTAAAAAGAGTTAAGCGTATTTTTAGTTCTTGTGGGTTATCTAGTATTTCATTTTCATTCCAATTTCTAAACAGTTTCAAGTTTAGTCCAAAAGTGAAACATTTGTTTCGGGTTTAGTCCAATTTTTGGTTAACCGTCACTTTGACCAGTTAGATAATAAGAAATGACTAAAACGAGGTGGATGGCACCCAAAGGTTGAGGCGGGGATTTTTGCTATTTTGTTTGCGTTATTTTTGTGTAGCGAAAATTTTATTGTGGCGGGGCTTTTTTGCTTTTGGTTTGTGTTATTTTTGTTTGACAAAACTTGGTTTGCGATATTTTTGTGTAACAAAGTTTTAACATGTTTTGTACATATTTGTTCTCTATATAGTTTTTTATTGTACAAATTTCGCGCGTTGTGGAGGGGCCTTTTCGTTTTGGTTTGTGTTATTTTTATGTGAAATATTTTGTGCATTTATTTTCTTTGCTTAAGTATTTGTACATTTTTTTGTATGTATTTTCTTAATTACTCTCCGTCCCAAAATATATGTTTTGACTTTTGAAGTATTTCTTTTAAACTTTGACTTTAAATATTTTTGTGTTATATAATACTTATAAAAATTATACCAATGAAAATACATTTAAAACTCAATACATTCATATATTTTGCATCAAGTAACATATAACACAAAATAAAATAGTAAATGTCGAAGTTGAAATAGAAAGACTTCAAAAAGTAAAAACATGACACTTATTTTAAGACGAAAGAAGTAGCTTTTCATATTGGGTTATAAGTGTAGTGGGAAGGTGTTTATTTTGTTTTCTTCTCTTATTCTTTAACTTTCTAAATTAATGCCTGCAAGGTCTGTTGGGGGAAGTAAACCGGTGGTGTCTTAGTTGTGCGGTGTTATGATGATCGGTTGGACTACCAGTATTGTCTTTAACTTGATTTTTTTGTTGCACTCCCTTATTTAAGATCAAGGTTATAAATAGCGGGAGACATGGCGTGGCGGCATGATCAAGCCTCACGCCTTAGCGGCCAAGGCGAAACTTTTACGTTTTTAAAGCGTGGCATAAGGCGATACAAAATATGAAAATATTTATATATTTATATCATATTTCATATATATCAAGTTTACAGAAAACATTGTACATAATGAATAAGGTTAAGCAACTATTCTTACATGTAATATTTTTCATTTATTAAAAAAAAAGTTTTAATAGAATTAAGTCAAAAACACTCGCCACGCCTCACGACTTAGCGCCTTTTCCGCCTCATGTAATATTATTCATTTAGACCATAGATTGGATTAAGACCAAGAAAATTTAAAAGTGCCCGCCTAACGAAATTGTAAATCATCACGAGATCATCAAAAGGCACATACCAATAGCATACAACCTAAAATCCACTTATGAACAAGCAACACTTATACTACGTGCCATGTTTCTAACCATAAGAAATGAATAACCCACGACTCAACGAAATCTCCACTATAGAAGGTTCATATTGATGATCAATTATGTCTTATGGAAGAACCAACTAAAACCCTCATTAGGAAGGTCAAGTACCTTAGACGAAGTAAGATTCGATCGTAAAATTCATTGGAAACCCTAAGCATGAAATTCGGACACATTGCAAGTACCATAACCTCTTCCTAGACACCACACTATCGGATAACACAAACTAAATTTCGGACGAAATTCTTTTAAGATGGTAAGGTTATTACTTTCCACAAACTCGAAACTATTTACTCGAACAACTATTTTATTACTTTTACGTTAACCACTAGGTTGAATCACGCAAACTAACAAAATAAAATTAAAAATTACAGTAATCAAATGCCGACAACTTTTCAGGCTATTAATTTATCAGAAAACTCAAATTATTACTTTTCTAACATTTACGAACTTATTTAACTAAAAAATGAGAAGTTATCTTGCTCACTATGAAAAACAAGCCCGAACACGTACCGACACCAAACTAGCTATGGTCAAACATTAAATAAATACATTACAGTGTCATTAAACTCATTTTTATATTATTTTCACAAAAACGCTTATAAAACTTTATTTTACGTACGTGTGCTTAAGATCACCCAACCTACCCGTCACATTTGCATCGAACCTCAAATACACACACAATATTACCGAATTTTCAAAATTTGAAAACTCCCTCCCCTTTTTTGTCTTGACACCGATCGGACCCAACCCTCCTCCAATTTTATTTTGTTGTTTTGTGTTGGTGGGATATTATGTCATCTTATTGTCTCATTAGTTGAAGATTCAATATGTACATTTTATTTAAACAGACCCTAACAAAATAACACACATTCATTCACTCATCACAACACTTTCTATCCTCTCCTCTTTTTCCTTTCTACGCCCCAACAAACACAAACACATTTTTGGTTGATCTTGGAGGAAAATCGCTTGTACTTTCGGGTTTAGGGTGTGATTTAGTATAGTTCTTGGGTGATTTTGAGGTTATTGGGTTTCTTGAGCACACTAGATCTACAAATCTTTTATCAAACTTGTCGCGTGTCAGAGCCGTTACCTCTTATATATTGATTTATTATCCCGAATTACTACTTTATTAAGGTGAGTTCATGGCCCCTAACTTTACTTGTTTGAAATACTTTTGGGGTGAGAATCCATGCTCGATTTACTTAAACTCATTTCTCATTTTGCTTAAATACATGATTGTTTACTCGAAAACATTACTTCTTTTACCTATTACTTGTTCGGTTACTCGTACACATTAATCATTTAGTAGTTACATACTCGCCATTTTCTCATGGACACAACACACAAGTACTTCAAATATTTACATGACTTTATAGCCTCACTTTTACCTGTTTTAATACTAGTTTTACAAACTTGGGGTGAGAACATGCTTTCTTTTACTTTGGACACAAGTACACTTTTGAACTGTTATGGATTAGCCTAAGTACCGATAACCCACTATCATGTACCGTCGGTTCTGCGAAGCGCGGCGTTATAATTAGATCTATTGGGTGACTCCCGTTCGGGTTGACGGATAGGCAAATGGACGTATACCATGTCAAAAACCTAAGTGTCGAGGGTTAAACAATTACCGAGCCTTTATACTATGTGCATTTACTTGCATAACTTAATTGTTGTAGCATCGGTGTCATGAGACTTAGTGCAATTGTAATACTTTCTCGACATTGTATTCGTTACAATGATCACTAATACTTTCCTTGATCTTTGTGAGGAAGCATCGATTCTAAATACTTTACTTGATATTGTATCGTACAATAATCACTCTCGAAAACCGAAAACCTTGTAGTTCACAATACTAATTTACTTAAAGGTAAAAATTTATTTTCATGACGTTGTGAGTGAAACAATGGTCACAAAGCTCTCTCTTTTGAATACACATTACTTTTACTCTATGTTATTAATTACTTAAACCTATGAACTCACCAACTTCATATTGGCACTTTTAGCATGTATTTATCAGGTCCGTAAGGCGGTAGCTTGCATTTGAAGCATTTGAGTCGCATGGTATTTGAAGACTCTAAAGCATTATATTACCATTCAATAATGTTTTAAAAATATTTATGTAACTTAACACTTTGGGATCTCTTGTTGTATCTCAAATTTCATTTATTGAATGGTAACTTTTAAAATGTCTCATTTAGAGGTCGTTCAATATAACTTGTAACTTTGCTTCCATGAAGTTACATCCCGTTTACCTTCCTACACTTGTTGATTTGAGGGTGTTACAAGAATAACGTATATAAAAGTATATAAAAGCGTATAAAATCGTATCTTTATAAAAAACCTATATAAAAAGTGAAAATCTTTAAATAATCCAAAATTTATAAAGTTTAAGCGGCCGTTAGTTTAAAGGATGAACGTTGCAAGGGTCGTTAGCCAAAAGGGCTAATGTGTAGCGCTAACGAATTCACTTAACGCCGTTAAAATCAAGGACCAAAACTTACCCAAAGGTTTCCCATAAGGATGGTATCTCCACATTCGAAATGGTTGAGATGAAAGTTGCAATTTGGTCAAAGTTCAAGGACGATTTATGCAATTTACTCAATAAATTATACAATATTCCTTTTCCGTCACCAAGATGTTCAACTACATAATGCATATAAATTAAGAAAAGTGAGATTCCAATTAGACTAATACAATTTCAATATATCTATTTAGAGACAATTTGATTGGTTATAATCGAACGTGAACACTTATTTTGAGAGAACATAAAGTAGCAACGTAGACAAATATTTTAAAACGGATGAAGTAGAAATATTAGGTCTTTTTAGCGGAAAATGCGCTAACATATGACATTATGCTATTCATGAAAGGACTTGAATTCTCCGTCATTAAACCATGGTTACTACCAGCGGAAACTAATGATCTTTTGGTTATATATCTTAGGGGCAATTACATATCCGCGCTTTTTAAATTTGAAAATTTCATATATACTCATACATGCTTAAAATACATTATATATAATGCATTTAATGGTTGTAATTTGGGTATATATGAAATTAACTGGTTATGAAAGTAAATGGAGATATGCAATATTGCAATTCATCATATATCTTAAGTTAATGACTTGTAGGATGAGTTACACATGTTGAAGGTTTATGAGTTTAAATGTACAAGGATAAATTACTATTGGTAAAATTATTACGCCTCATCATTTTTCCATATGACTAGCTAGAAGGTTGTATACAGCAGCAATGACATATGTAAAACGAGGTATAATCAAAGGCAAGCAAACTCATATAACAGGGAAGTAATTGTTTGAGTAAGTACATGTGAGAATTTAACAACTGCTCATTTGTATAGTAGTCCCTTTTTCAGTTAACAATAATAATTTGGTACGCTTTTTATATTTGCTGGCATCTCATTTTGACATCTTTAATTCCTTGTCTTTGTTCATAAACATGCTTGTGCTTGGGTACAATTTGGTTTCAGGCTGACATTCGGTTTCTAGTTCTCTTGTTTGTGGAGCTATCTTAAAGATAGAGAATAAAGAGAAGCATGAGTCGAGACTCCAGAGGCTACTTAATTATACCGTTGTTGACACATTTATACGGTGTCGCCTCTTCGTCCGCCCTCGCCGTCCATCGTGGCAGCTCGCCGTCCGCCGCCGTGACACCGCCCCCCTCGCCGTCCAACGCCGTTGGTTGAAGCTTCGTTCTGACGACGAAGCAAATTTGCTGACAAAAGTTGAGGCAACGGATATATATTAAAAGTTTATTTTTTATTTTTTATTTTTTTTTAAAACCCACCACCCCTATTTATATCATCTTCATCTCCACCATTTTTATCATATTCATCTCCTACATCTTCCATTCTTACTTAACCCAAAAAAAAAAAAATCTCACAATGTCTCAAAACCCAAATGACGGAGGGTACTTCACAAACTTACTTAACTTAAACCCACCACAATACGGGGGTTCTTCAAACCCGTCTACCCCCTCCTCGACAAATTCCAACCAGTCTCCACAAGAAATATTTCTTAACCAAGAATATCGGTTTCAACAAGGATTCGCAAGTTACCCGCCGATTTCAATCACCACGGTTTTTAACCCGTCACAACCTCCACAGTTTTTAACCCGTCACGCCTCCACAGTTGCCCCAAATGGAATCACAACCGTCCGGTTCACAATTCAAAGTTCTAAAAGCACGTGAACCGCAAAAGGCACGGGAAAAGACGAAGGCGAAAAAAACATGTTGTGGATTTGGACGCAGACGACGACGAAGATGTGGAAGTCATAGCACAGGCAGACAGGAGGAAGTGGAGCAAGTCTGAAGAAATGTTACTTGCGCAGTGTTGGATAGAAATTTCCCAAGATAGAGATATGGGAAATGACCGTCCTGAAGAGTTCTTTTGGAACGACATTCTCGACATGTTCAATTCTAAGACCACCGATAACCAGCGTGGCAAGAATATGATAACTGGTAAATGGTCGAGGATTAACGGTGATTGCCAGAAGTTCAACGCTATTTACAAACATCTTCGGTCAAGTGGTGAAAATGACCACGATCATGTCCGAATGCCAAAGATAGCTTTGCGCAATTATCTTTGGGAAGGAGTTTGCGTATGAAAATGTTGGAATGTTTTGAAAAATTATCCCAGTGGGATGTCGAAGATCCCATTGACATTACATGTCTCGAGGATATATTCGGTTCGGACGAGACGACCTCGGATGCGAAAGAGATGGAGGCAAGCGAGCCGCAAAAATGCAAGTCGACTTCAACGTCGGTGCCTGCGAGCTCGGTGGAAATCAATCGAGTACTTTTTCGAGACATATATCCGAAATATATGCTCAAAAAGCCGACGCTCAAAGGGCTTGTTACGAGGCGAGGCGGGAGAAGGAAAAAGCTCTCCAAGAGAAGATCGAGATGGATTTTCTGATGATAGATCCGAATTTGAATCCTGACCCGGTAAAAGCAGAAATCATCCGCAAGAGGCAGGAACGTCTAATCAAGAAATATCACCAAAGAGATGACTAGGTTTCGTATTATTAGTATGTGTTGTATTTTTTTTACCCGTGTCGTTTTTTTTTTTCTTTTCGTATCGTTTTTATTAGTAAGTGTTGTTTTTTTTTTTTCTTATTATTAAGTTATGTATTGTATTTTTATTTTGAATGAAATGAATTTAGTTTATTTGGAAAATTGAATAAAAAAAATAAAGTGGTAGTGGTGGGCCCTAAATGAAGAGGTTGAAGTTTGTTATGAGTGAGGGGAGGGGTTTGTTGTGGTTAGTTGTGGAGAAGTAGGATGCTGATGTGACACTAATGAAGAAGGTAGGCTTGTTACGACACCTAGTAAGACTCAATGTAAATTATCTTGACAGATTATGCAGACAAGTCGAATATGTTACACATACGTGAAGAGATCGGTAAGAAGAAAAACTAAAATAAGAAGAATAGGAAGAATTTCTACCACACATTTTAAATAAGGGAGAGATTTTGAGGGAGATCGATCTAATTTAATAGATGATCCGAAATGCGTTGTGCTTTCTTCTTATCCTTCTCATTTTAATTTTTCTTCTTATTCGATCTAACTCCGTAATATATATCCCGCTCAAATGATCAAAGAATATCAACTTTGCTTATGAATTTAGTATATCATATTTAAGTATACAAATAAATTCATAGGTGGGTATATTCAAGTCTCTGTCAATTAATCCATTCACTTGAAAGTTGAAACACAACAATTATTACACAATATATAAGCCCTACTCAGAGATATCAAATACAAACAGATTGGTAAATTATCAGCTAAAACACATCACATTACAACACAGAACTTCGTTAGCTTGCTAGCAAGTTATTATTTTTAGGTAATAAACATAATCATTCCAACTCATCAGTATCTCTTAATTAACAGTATGAATAGATGATACGTACTGAGTACTAATTTACGAAATACGAAGAAAAAGATAAAAATATACTACGTACTAAAAAGATGATAACTCATGAAGATTTTACCAGCTAAGCTTTAAGTCACTGCAAGAAAATAGTTAACACTAGGTACGACTCATCATTTTAGCGAGAATAGATTTGCATTTGTGTCAATATGTTCTCAAAGTTATCGGTAGATTTCTCAATTGGATGTGTATGTGTTCCCTCATATGTAGTCACCACAACTCCATCATCATTTGATAGTCTTTGAACTTGCTTCTTGACATTGCATCCCTGATACGTACAACGATAGTAGTTCCTGTGTATATAAATCTATTGATTAGACATATAGTTAAACCAAAGCGGAGAAATAAGACATAATTTGCTAAAACATATATATGATGCTGCAAAAATATGAGAATTTTTGTGTATTGGAATATATGTTATTAAAATTCATGACATCATGTGAATTTTTTAAGGTTCTAACAACAAATACAGTAGGTTATATATAATTGTTATAAACACAAAAATGGTGAAAGTAAAACCAATAATTCAGAAAAAAGGTTTTGACGATTTAACTTGAATTGTACCATAATTAATTAGTTTGAAATTCCAACATCATTTTAAATCCAGGATTTCTAATAAAACCTTATCACCTATATTTGAAAATAAATAAAACATAAAACTAGATCATATGTAAAAGGAGGAACCTTAGCCAATTTTTAGATTGTTAATAGAAAAATAATTTACAAGTAAATTGATTTATACATTTATAAAAATTAGTACCTGGGGAATTTGTTGTTCTTAACGGCCTTTTGGCCATACTTCCTCCATCTATATCCGTCGTCAAGAATATCAACTTGACTCCTTGTTTGAAAAGCATGTTTAGGTTTTTTGATCTTCTTCTCACCTTTTCTTAAATTAATCTTTCCGGACGACACGTTCAACTCTTTACCATCACCTTGTGCCAGTCCGTTACGTGCCTTAGAAACATGATCATCCGCCATGACACCATCAAAACTTTCATACTTCCCATGGTCTTTCTCCGTGACGCCCGTTTGCTCGTAATCGTTAGCATGATTGTTATTAGCCATGTTTAGTGATAAATATGATGAAGATGATGATGGGTAAGAAAATATTGCACCGATATTGTCGTTCATTTTAGACTTTAAGAGAGTAAACAAAGAAAGAAATGTGATGACAAAGGGAAGGATTATATAAAGGTTGAAGGTTGGGTGAATTTGCTTTATAGGTGGCGGCGATATATACCTTGCTAAAAGACAAAGTTAATATTAGTTACACCGGTCATATTTATTGCCACCTTATATTCGGTTGAAAACTTGTTTGTTAAAAACGTGTTAATGTGTCACTTCATAAGAGAAATTCATTTCTAGATGGTTGATACACTTTGTAAACTATAGTTTGTAATAGTTCATAAACCTATCCAACGTGAGAAATGTTTAGGATCTAGCCAGTCAAACATTGAGTTTATGTCGGATTTATATACATATATTTTTATGTATATAAATCCGACATAAACTCAATGTCGACAAGTTTAAAGAGAAGTATTTTTATTTTTATTTTGTGTTTCTTAATCTTAAGGAAAAGAAAAGATTGATGTTGTGTTTAGTGTTCTTAAGTTAAAATAGAATTGAATGAAAACTATTAATGATTCACAAAATCTAACATAATTTGCATATAGTATGTATGTTTAAAATATATATATATATATATATATATATATATATATATATATATATATATATATATATAGAGTTAGGATCAAATAAACATAAACAATATTTTTTCTTCTTACTAGAAATGCGTGTACATATTTTTCTTTCTGAAATATATGAATATTAAACATAAAACAATAAAACTATCAACTTCGTGGAAAACGTATTTCTGGTCAAAACTCGTGTGTGCAATGTTTCATGTTTTCTTCCCCAAAGAGACGTTGTTGACTGTTCTTTTAAGTTAACCAAAATTCTATGCTACCACCCAAGACTATATAAATATTTCACTAGCAAAATAGGATAGGTGATTCAAATAATGCACAACATTATAGCATGAAAATGTCAATATGCATAAAAGTACATTTTTAAACGATATGGTAACACATCACATTTAGCAGAACATTTTTTATAAAAAAAAATCCATTACAAATCACACTCATGTTATTAATTAGCTTTTAAGTTTTGATTAATAGTACTATGTTCATGTTTTGGATCTAGGCTTATCTGTGAAGCTAATGAACTTTAAATTAGTACAATTAAGTCTATGCATTTCAATTTCTTCACCTAATCCGTGGAAAAAGTTACCACTGTCATTATGATCGTTTACAATTATATATACTCCGTAATTTATTAAAACTTATACTTGAACAACATCACTAATTAGACGAAGCACATAGTTTTGGTAGAAAAATATTTACTCGAACATCAGTAGGTAATGATCGTGATCCTAAGGATAAAAGAAAAAATTTCTTTTGTCGAACGTTAATATTGAAATTTACTACCCATACCAAATATCTTTAAACAATTAAAGAAGTACAAAAAAGTTTCGATCTCATGAAGGTGATCTCAACCTTTGAATGACTCTTAAAAGTCATCAATAATTTCTTGAAGAGGTTGAATAATAAGCCATATTGGGATTTATATATTAATATATTATTACATACTTATTATAGTTCCCACGATTTTAGTTGTTTAAAAGATCCCGCCACAGGTATATAAAATAGAGCACACAACTTTTGGAAGTAACAAATTATGATGTATAAGTGGGACTGTCGAATTTTGAGATGTCGAAAAGCTTTATCTGGTTTAAGCTTGTGTAACAGTAGAGTCAAATCTTACGGATAAATCAGCTACAAATTTGAAAATCATTTTTACCAAGGAACAAAAACAGAATGCTACATATTTATAAAACCGGCATTTATAATATATAGCGAGTCATGATGATGAGACAATTTTAGAAAGTTTATAATAGGTTCTATTTAGCAATAAGTTTGTGTTGTATGAGCCTTTTCATGTGGTTAAGAAAGATTTACGTGTGTTACTTCTTTAATTCAAGATATATATATGTTGCTCCATAAATATACAGAATGCATTATGACAAAACAAGAACAAAAGATTAAAAAAAAACATCATTGCTATAAGTGACACGAGCAAGAAAAAAAATAACCACATGCAAAACCTTTTCTCTAACAGAGTAATTTTCCTTACAAAACATTAATACACGCAGAAATAGGATCACATACATAATTACACAGGTTTTAGTTCCATACTTCGGTTCATAATCCGAGTGTTAAAAATTCTAACTCATCATCAAATTGTCTTTTTTCGATGGCTTTAAGTCAAAACATCGCGATTAAGAACGGAGCCAGGTTTTTGAGTTAGAAGGGGCCTTAATATATTTTTAAAGATCTATCATTATGTATCATATGCATTTTTTTTTTGAACGACAACTTTTATTAAAAACTAGCAAGGCGCTAGAACCATTACAAGGAAATCACATAAGGGTTTTTAAACCAAAACTCCTGAGAAAAAGAACTAGAACAACGATTAACACACCAATTAAAAGAGAACGAAACAATATCGTCGAACAACAATGAACTCTTTGGGGGAGAGTCATCAAAGATAGACCTGTTGCGAAAGGACCAAATGAACCACCAAAAAGTGAGAAAAACTCCTCCAACAACATTTTAAGCTTACTCGACAATCTAATAGAAGCAAACCAGGAATTCCACTCGGCAAACGACGAAATATCAGTCCAATTAAGATTCCACCAATGACATATTCTCGTGAGCGATAGATCTAGCCAAATCGCATCCAAAGAACAAGTCTTGAGCATTTTCGGGAACAAACCGCAAATCGGACATAAGGATGAATCCATGATAACTCCTCTTTGACTAAATTAACTCAAGTCGGAAGACGATCAAGGCGAAGCGCCACACAAAAGACATTAACCTTAATCGAACATATTTCACCCATCTAGTAGCCTCATTCGAAGAAGGAGAAACAAATCATCAAGAACCGAGCGAATGTCTTTAACACGAAACATACCTTCTCCGTTAAGATCACAAAACCATCTATCCGGCGGAGGAGAAAATAAATGAACCAAGCAACGAATTCAACTCGAAAATTGATGACTCTACACCATCCCGAACACGCTTTGAAAAGAAACATTTAGGGATGAGGCTCCCTTTAACAAAGAATCGACACCGCTTTGGTCCTCTCTAAAGCAAAAATACGGGGAAACCGAACACTAAGAGGTAAATCCGAAATCCAAGTATCAAGCCAGAATCTGGTGTTTAGACCATTCCCCACACGAATCTTACAAAGTCGAAAGGAAATTAAAACCTTTCGAAGCAAGGGTATAAACCTCACGTAAGATGAGTTCCAGCATGAGGAGAAATTAGGATCATGAGATTCAATCGAACTCCCATAAATCGCGCTAATGACTCGAGACCACAAGGAACCGTCTTGTGAGATAAAACGCCATACCCATTTAAGAAGTAGAGCACGGTTAAGGGCATAGTAACTAGAAACACCAAGGCCCTCATGAATTTTAGAAGCCAACACTTTATCCCAAGCAACCCAATTGATTTTTCCGATGTGGGATCGGCTCCAATGAAAACTTATTACGGATCATCTCCATTTCGTGAAGAACTCCTTTGGGGCTTTGTAAATCGACATGGTATATAACGAACGACACCAAGAACAGATTTTAGAGCATCAATCTTCCTCCAATGGAAAGAGTTTTAGCCTTCCACATGCATAGTTTAGAACAAATATTCAATAATAGTAGACCAGAGTCGAATGGCGAGACATATGGTTGCCAACCGTAACTCCTAGGTATTTAAAAGGCGAATTCATAACAAGACATCCGATAGTCAAAGCTCCATGATTGACAACATCTGAAGGGACACCGACTCCCAACACTTGACTCTTTTGCATATTGATCTTCAAACCCGATGCTAGTGAAAGCATTGAAAGATCCTTACTAAATTAGCCAAATTATCATCGGACCATTCTCCTACAAAACAACGTCGTCAGATAAAAAAGGTGAGATAGAACCATCTAGTCATGGATTTGAAGGCCTTTAAAGACACCATCATGAATGTATCTAGAGACGAGATGTGTAGAGTTTCCATGACCAAAATGAAAGAATGGGAGCCAAAGGGTCGCTTTGTTTAAGGCCACAAGAGATCGAAAACTCACTAGTGGGGCTTCCATTAACAAGAATCGACGCCATATTGGAACTAAAAATACCGCGTATCCATGAACACCATCTAGAACCAAAACCAAAAGCATGAAGAGCATCGAGAAGAAAATCCCATCCGACGGAATCATACGCCTTGGCAAAATCCACTTTAAACATTAAGGCTTGTTTCTTCTTCCTTTGCACCAAGCAAGAGCTTCATTCAAAATAAAAGGGTCAAGGATTTGCGATCTTAACAAATGCGAGTGTGTGTTGGAAATGAGATCCAAATAACCATAGATAAACGATTAGCAAGAATCTTTGTGACCACTTTGTAAACACTACCAATCAAGTTGATGGGTCGAAAATCAGAAAATTTTGCATCCATCACTTTGGGATCAAAGCAATGAATGACGATTCTGACCTCTCGGGAAGGACCCACCGTCGAAGAAACAGTTGATAGCCGCAAAAGATCCGAACCGATGAGATCCCAAAGTTCTCAAGAACTCGAAGGTAAAATCGTCCAGGACCACCGGCTTGTTTCGCCACAATCCCAAACAATGACATTAATTTCATCTCTAGTAATATTTCGTCCAAATCATCAATTTGTCGAGTTAATCATTGGGAAACGACATATTAAGTTTAAGGCGGAAACTAGCAGGCTGCTTAAAACGGGTGGCAAAATGATTAAGGAACGAATTCTTCACCAAGTCCGGATCAGTAAGCCAAACACCGCTGTCAAAAACACCCCGAATAGCCAGCTGAGCACGTCTTTTATTTATGATTCCATGAAAAAATTTCAAATTTTCGTCACCTTCTATCGCCCATTTAACTTTGGCTTTTTGAGCCGCATCTTTGAGATCCGACTGTTTTAATTCGAACAATTTGCGAGATATCTCCAAGCGATTAAGAAGCATATCATCAGAGATGACGCCATTATCCAACTCTTTGTCGATATCCACCAACTTATCGCCTAAAGAACTTTGACCCCTCCTTCAAAATAATCATGTCCCTAATCCAAACACGAATAACCTTCTTCAAGTCTTGAGCTTCTTCTTAAATCTAATAAGACAGTTGGAATCATTATGAGAAAAGGAGAGCCAAGCTTGTTCCACCATAGGCATTTTAATTTAACACTTTGGCTAATTGATATTTAGAGTGTCACACTTCATGTATATGATCATTGATGAGCATAGTATTATATATTGTACGAAGTAAAATGTAGGTAAGAGTGCGAGGTATCATAACGTGTTATCGATATGTCATATCAGCGTCATATCATCTCCTTCCAATAATACACTAAGACCGAGTTTGGTTTGTGGGTTTTAAGGGGTATAGAATGATTAATTTTTTAAATAATTTGTTTGATTCACATAAATAAGTGTCAAGTAATCCTTTGATAACAAAACTTCATTCCACACTTATTTGATGGCTTTCAAGAAAATTTGTCAGCGGAATAGCTTATTTTATTTCAAAAAATTTATATACCACAAGTTTTTCAACCCGCTTTCTTTCTTTTTCACTTTTATATTAAAATAATATATTTTATTATAATTTTTTATTAAAACAAATATATTTTTAAAATCTAATGAATAATTTTTCATCTCCTCATTTCTTTCAAACCAAATCCAAATCCGATTCTAATCCCATCTACGAACCAAACGGATCCTAATAACTAAAACACCCTTATTTCATAACACACCAATAACATATTATTGGTACCTGTAGGTCCCACAAAATATACCCACTCACTAAAAAAAAAAATAGCGTAAGCAATTGTAATGACTAAAAGCCCAATGACATGTTGGCGGTATGATAACAACGTGTTATTCATTCCATTTGGGTACCAATGGCATGTGATTCGTCCCCATACCGTGCCCTCTAATAATAGCCCAATACTCACAACATAACTTATTATAAAGTCAACCGCAACAAGCAAAAAAGCAGCACTTAACAGCATTTACTAGTAACTTAGATTAAGTGTAATAAGGGAGCCTCATGACCGCGGTCATCACTGTCACATCGGTGCCAACTCAGCTTTTTCTTTCTACAACCAATTTAGTGTAATAAGACAACTGCGGTCACCGGCAAAATATACCTCACTTAAACACATATATACCCCACCAAAACACACACACTCTCACATAAAAGCAAAAAACACACACTCAAGACTCGATCGTGCAGTCAACCAAGTCTTATTTTGTTTGATCCATGACCATGGTCGTCCGGGGTGATTGTAATAATGTAGGATACGTCTTGCATGCCAAGGTGGCAGCGAAGACCACGACCAAGACCATCTATTACACATGGTCTTATAAACTGTATTCTCTAGTATTTAGCGCCCGCCCCCAAAAAAAAAAAAAAAAAACGTGATTTGTCTTATTTGACATTTTCCTTGATATGTTATCGGCATATTTTGAAAATAATTAACCATTTTATTGCTAATACAACTCTTTATCTTGAAGCAGCTATGAAAGCAAACTAATAATAACATGTCACACGAGTAAGAATTTTATGCAGTCAAGGGATTCTAGAATCATAGCGGTTGGTGAATTGATAATTCAACCAGTCTATATAAGAAACTATTTTTCATTTTGTGTTTACCTTAATTAATTGAGTTACGTGAACCAGTTATTTAGATGTAATGTGTGACTTGAAAATTTTAAATGAAAGTGTTTCTCCTAGTGGTTTGAGTCTCGGGACCTGTCCGTTTGGATGGTTTTACTTGAGGGTCGGATTTCAAGTGTGGTGTCGTCTTAGAAAAAAATTGAAAGTGTAATAGAAAATTTCTAAACTGTTATGAATTATGATTGTGGCTATTCATATACCTTAACCTCTCAAACGTTTCATCTTTCATATTCCCCCAATTATGATTGTACTAAATACTTTGATTATGAGAGTCCTATAAATTGAGGATCATTTGTAGTTTGTGAGATCAATCTTAATGAAATATATTGGTCTCGATTCTCTCTATTTTCTTCTTCCATGCATTGGTTATGTGTTATTGCTATTAGGCCGTTGTTTCACAACACGTTATCAGCACGACATTCTTAAAGGGCAATCACGTATCCTAACCGGCTTTTTGAAAAGAAGAGTTTTATGACAAGGACGAAGAAGCCGATTCATCTTTCAGTTAGATTTCCATGGTTCCATTTCAAAAAGAAAAAAAAAATGTTATTTTGATCCCGTGAGGTAATTCTTATACCATCGTTATATATTAATTCCATATTACTTGTTAATGGTATATACACTTATTGAAAGTAAAATAAGGTATATGTGATGATGGTGAGGTACCGTAAAACAGCAATTATTAATTTATCATTATCTTGAGTAATATTGGTGTCACACATAAACATATTATCAAAATGAATAGTTAATCTTAATCTTGTTAGTCTGATCGTTAACTTAAGTAGAGATCAAACGTAACCAAGAGATAGTAAATGAAAGTTTCATATTAATGTTCAAACTAATAGCAAATCCAGGGTAGTGATAACTAGATAAGAAAAGTGCTAAAAAGAAATGGATATAGCTAGCTACGTAAGTTTTCTAATTAGTTTCATGACGAGCTTAAATCTCAAACAATGACAATGACTTTAAAAAGAGAACCTTTTTAGGAAGGTAGTTGATATTTGGATGATTATTTATTATTGGATATAAGTAAATTACACTTTTGGTATGAGTTTTGAAATTTGTTAATGATGGCTTTAATTACATGATCACATTGTAAACTTTATTTTGTATATCTAGTATGGCATTAGAACTGAAGATCACATAAAACCTGGTATGCTGGTTAATCTAGATGTTATACAACGATAATGTTTATCGTATATGATATGAAGTATGAATAACCCCTTATGCCTTAGAATAGAAAGATAATTCAGATTAAAGTGGAGAACATGAATTGTGTGTTTGATATATACGGATGCATATTTAGACGACACAACATATCAATCTAAAAGTAATGTCTGATCACTCAAGACAATTACCCTATTGTTTTAGAGTTCTTGCTGAATAAAAGTACAAGCATTTGCATGTCTCATATAATTGAATTATTGCATCTCTGAAATTAAAAATTTATTTATGGTTCGGCTCAGAATATGAACGACATTGGAAGTCGCCAATTTTTTTATGAAAAAGAAATAGAGTCAAAGTTACTTGTACAACTAGACGGGTGTCAGTGTTAGATAATTGACGATTATATGTTTATGCTTGTATACTATGGATGTGATATATGCTTAGTCATATGCTAGTTTATGAGTTCGATTATTAACCGGACAGTACTTAAAACCAAAACCTTTATCTAATTTCATGAACATCAAATAGCTTGTAACTTGATAAATACTAGTGTAGTTACCTTGATGTCAACCCTTGCATTATTAGATGTTACAATGCATTATGTGTTTTCTCATGTTCTCTTATGATCTTAAATTTGCCTTGGTCTACTTTTATATTAATCGGTTGTAAATTTGCATCTAACCTATACTTTGATATGAATTAAAATGATATACAATTTGTATATATTCACGTGCTAATCAAATTTTGTTTTATTTGAGTTTAGTCCATGGTTGTTGCTAACTAATTATGTTTTGAAGTTTGGACGCTAAAAATTCACTACATCATACATCATATTTTGAAGACTATTTTCATATAAATAATTAAGTTTAGAATCTAAAGAGCACGACGATAGTAATGCTGAAGTGATAAAGTCATATTAATAGGATGTGATAAGGCATGAGATATAGAGGAATTTTCATTTGCTTACCTTTATTTTGATGCTTACCAATGGACAAATCTCCGCCATCCATTTATTTTGATTTAATGGTGGGGATTAACTTAAGATTTAATATACTTAACCTTAATTCTCCCAACTATATAAAGCCTTTTTTTCTTCTTTTTTTTCATTCGCTTCATTTTTTTCACACAGTTACTGTGTTTTCCTCCCAACCTGCTCTCATCAATTCCTTTCAAAAAGTAGTTATTCTAATCAACTATTACCGTTTGATCATCACCAGTTGGATCACCATCACCATCACCATTACAATCACCATCACCATTCTGATCATCATCTCATCATCACCTCCCAATCATATCATCCCTTTTTTATGTCTTCTTTTGATTTAAATAAGCCATTTGTTTCAGAAGCTGATCTGATTGATGTTGTTGCGGTTGATAATGTTATTGATCGGTTGTTAATTATGTCGATCAAGTTGTTAACATTCCTTCTTATTAAGTTGCACATCAAGTGTTTGATGAAATGTGTAAGTGAAAAATGTTTGATAATCTTGTTATCTCGCTCATGTAATTCTCGCTTATTAGTTAAGTTGTTAGTTGAATTTTTGTTTTAACCGCATTTGAATGTCGCTTTTATGTCCGATTGTCGCTTCGAATCGCCATGTATCGTACGTATAGTATCACCAGTGATATTTGAAGTTGAACTGTAAATGTGTATTATCACTAGTGATATTTGTATTATCACTTGTGAAATTTTGTTTATTTGATACTTTTAGTTTATGTTTTAGATTTGAAGTTGAACTGTAAATGTTTTAGTATGATATCATTTTGGGATGGATGAATTGATGAAAATTTGATGCATGGAAGGTGATTGACAAAATGCCAAAGAGATGGATGCACAAGTTGAGAAGCAATCACATGTTTATGTTTGTCCATCATTTCATATATAACCAAATCAAAAATATTTATTTAAATAAACAAGCTTTATGGAATTAATCAAAGTACACTGTAGTTATTGTAAATGAGTAATCATATCCTATATTGCATTGGTTGATGCTTATTTTTATTTTTCTGAATGGCGTCCTTTTGAATTATTTTAGTGCGTTTTGTATTTTGCTTTCTCCATCACTCTATATCCGAGGTGATGCAAATTTGATGTATTGTTCGATAATTGCGCGATGATCTAGAGCTTAAGCTACAAGGACCGCTACCTTAACAATCTTGAAGAAAATAATTTGAAAACATGGAAATGATTGGGAAGTCCGATCCTTATGTGATTGCATATATTCGCCACTTGAAAAGTTCAAAAGAAAGGTTGTTGATTACAACTTAAACCCTGCTTTGGAATCATGTAATTCGGTTAATTGCGTAAGATAAGAAGACCCAGTGTGTTGTACTTGAGGTTACGCTTTTCTCCTTTTGATTTTCTCAGATTTACGGTTTCTCGGTTGTATCACAGGTGATATCAAATGTGATATCACATTTGATATCAAAAGTGATATCACTGGTGATATCAAATGTGATATCACCTATGATAGCACATGTGTGTTAGCTTTCTTTTATTTTGTTGAATCAGTTGTGATAATGGAGGATCTTATGATATCATAGGCGATATCAAAGTTGTTTGACCTTCTTCAATTTTTTTTGTGGAGTTTTTGTGCTTTTTTGAACCACAGTTGCAGTTGTTGTTGATTCTTTCGTTTGATGGAGCCGTTTTTTTGCAAATTGCAATCACAAATATTTTTGTGATATCGTCTCTTTTTATGCCACATACAAAACAAACAAGTATGCTTTTTAATTTGTAATATCTCCTGTGAGATTTCATTGTTTTTTTGTATATTTTGTATATATTATCACCGAGATATTTCTCTTCCGGTACATGATGGTTTTTTGCCTTTACGCAATTAACAATCACAGAGATGTGTTACTATTGGTTCCGGTCTGTTTAAGAACGAAACCATCAATCTTGTGTATGGTTACTCCAAGCATTCAAGAAAGCTTTTGTGCGTTATCCGAATATCATTGTAACTGGTCAAGATGGTGCTATGCGAAAAGCAATTGCAGTTGAGCTTCCTAGTTCCAAGCCTCGTCTTTGTCATAAATTAGAAGTTATGTATCTCTTGTGATAAATAGTTGGAATTAATTTTTATGAGGTCTCTGTGAGTTTATGAAATATTTTGTCATTTTATAACTTGTGATAAAGCATGAAAATGATGAAATATTTACATCATTTATGTGTTTACTTGTTTATGACATGTATCACTTGTGATATAATTCTTTAATTGATATATATGTTGACATTTTTTTTGCCGAATCGTTATGTTACTAAAAAACAATGCTTAATTAATCCTATTCTTGTTTGATTTTGAGAATATGTCATGTTTTTATTTTCATAGTTTTCTTCATGAAGTCAACGATATTTTTAACTGACTTTTCATTAATATCACTTGTGATACTCTAATAAAATTACCAAAAGAAGGTATATTCATATAAACCAAAAGCATTGTTTACAACTGAATAGAAAGTAACATTGTTTACAATTTAACTATCAAGAGAAAATTACAATTTAAGTAGTAAAATAGAAGTACTAATTGATGTTTTTGTCTTTTTATTTTCTACAACTTTCTTCTTGCCATCTTTATGAGCATCCCTCATTTTGTCTTCTTTTCACTTCATTCTTTTTAGTTTGCGCTTCTTCTTCTTCATTCCTCTTTTCTTTTCTCTGTGTCTTTGCTTTCTTACATGCGATCTCATTGTCGGTTCATGATTACTATTGGTGGTGTTGGTGGTTGTAGATTCTGTTATATCACAAATGATATCACATATGTTTCTTTCAGTATTTGTTGGTGGTGTATATGTTTCTATTTTTGCTCTTCGTGTTTTCTAAGCTTAAATGTCTAGCAGCGGATTTTGTTAATTTGCTTGGTATTTTTATGTTGTCGGTGATGATGTTGTTTCTTTGTTCACTTCTTCAGTTTGACTTAGTTGTTGTTTCGCGAAGGTCTTTTTCTTTTCACCTTCAACCCCTGCTTTTTTGCTTCTTGATAGTTCTCAGTTTTATATTCAAATCTGCATAATATATATACCATGTTAGTGTATGAATAGTTCATTATTTTTTAATATCATACGTGATATATAAACTGAATAAGTATACGTCATCAAATATCATAGGTGATATATTACCAACAAGCAATCATTACAACTGTTGTATCACATGTGATATACTACCAATAAGCAATCATTACAACTGTTATATCATAGGTGATATACTACAAATAAGCAATCGTTGTAACTGTTGTATCACAGGTGATATACTAACAATAAGCAATTATTGGAACTGTTGTATCATAGGTGATATACTACCAACTAATACTAGAGTCAAATACCGCTTTTAAACATATCGAAGCATGCCCAATCTATCCATTATGCACATATATCTACCACAAATCTAACAAAAGCATGTTACAGTCACAATATTTATTTTAACATGTTAAGCCTCTCATATTATCACAATAATTATCTAAATTTCACAACAATCCCTCAATAAAATACTAAAATCTACAAAAACAGCAAAGTGTTCATACTGTAGAATACATATCCGTGATTTTAGGGATACCATTATAACATTCTCTTGAAAGTATGCATACACATTCTATTGAATGTATATGTATCACTGGTGATATAACACATAAGCTAAATGTTAAATCAAGTACGCCACATACATTCATTCAGGGTTTATCTCACAGTTAATTCTTCTAAAGAAGACATGTTTATACGTTACAATATACCTTTACTTTTATGAATCTCTGGAGATGGAGTTAAAAATTTGATTGACGACATAACCGCATTTACTCACAAGAATAGTATATCATCAAAACTTTTAGCAACAAAAAATTTTAACTATGATTATAAAAAAATAACAATAAAATATCAAAACTGATACTATACATGACATGTAATAAATCTTATCAAGTAAACAAAAAAACCTATCAAATAAACAAAAATTTCACAAGTGATAATACAAATATCACTAGTGATAAACATATATACAGTCCAACTTCAAATATCACTGGTGATACTACACGTATGATACTTTTCACTCACACATTTTATCAAACACTTGGTGTGCATCCATGTATACAAAGTGTTTTACTCAGAAACTCAACCAAATTTAAACACTAAAAAACACAACCAAAAGCATGTCACAATCACAATAAAAATCACACCAAAACAAATTCATTTTTTAGTATATACTAATAAACAACTAAAATCAACAAAAAAGCAAAAAAAATCTTCACAAACATTATCAAAAACAGAAATATAAGAATAAAATCACAACAAATAGTTAATAAATAACAAAATAATGAATCGAAAGCGCTGCACCATGTTTTTTCCCGAGTCTGTTCCGATTGCCTCGATTCGTTCATTTTATGTGTTTTCTTTGATTTTGATGGTTAAAATTGGATGATTTGTTATGTTTTAGTTTTATTTTGAAGTTTTCATTTAGAGAGAGAAAGTGATTGTGAATGGTGATTCTGGAAAGTGATCAATTTGGGAGTGGGGTTAGGTGGGGTAAATTTGCAGAAGTTACATAAATGGTCCATCCGTGTTTTTTATTCTTAAAAACTGTTTTTTGATCGGACGGTCCACAATTATCCATTGATATGCAGCAATTTAAAGGTATGTAAAATAAAGTACCTCATGAGATATATACTACTATAAAGCTATTTAATTGGAATGCTTTAAGGCAAATATCTGACATAACATTATAAGAATTATAAAGCTCGTTAAAAAAAATTACATGCTATTGTGTGAGATTTAAAGTTGCTACATGTAGTAGGTCATGCGGTTGCTTCTTAATCATTTTATGTGAAGATAAGACTATATATGTGTGACTTTTGACAATAATAGTAAGAAAAGTATTGGATTGACATTTTAACCTAGCTTCTGTTCAAATATCATTAAACCCGTCGAACATGCTCCACAATTTAAATTAAATATGAAAACATTTTGGTCATTGTAAAGATTTAGATACAAGCGTGTTTGGAGTAAATGCAGTTGAGTTTAATCAGTTTATTATATGACTTGTTTATCATAAGATTTTTTTGCATGTAAGACAGTTGATTAATTGATTAATCACATATATGTACAACTTTACCAGTATAGATTATATTTTAATTTTGATAATACTATATTCTAATGTTGTATATTATACTAAACTATGTGAAAGGCATAAAAGTGCTTATATAAATTTCATTGGAGAAACAAAAGTATAAATGTGATGATTTATTAAGTTCTTCATATAGTCAAGTGAAATCGAATCACATGTGGTCATAAACCATAGTTTATGAGCCAAGATTATTTATTGGCATGACCGGTTAGACCATCTCGGTCAATGATGATGCGAACCATATACACGAATCATGGGTTCTTCAAAGAGATTTCATTATTTTCATTGTTCTCGATAGAGTGCATTGTTCACTTATCACCACCAAATTAAATTAAGGAGTTTGTTCCTTAATTTTTTTTAAAGGATATAAAGGGGATATATGTAGGCCTATACATCCGTCGAGTAGATCATTTTGAGTCTTAAAATCGATGCATCGTCAAAATGATCATCAAAGACGCAACTTAAAGTTAGCGTGATTAGTGGCTCGACAAATAGAACGCGGACATTGTTTTCCAAATTATGTTTTTGAAATGGTGATGAATACTTCCAAGTATTGGGGCGTTTATTGGAATAAATGTAAAACTTTATATATGTAGCTCATGTTCATACTTGATTGCTTTTGTTGAAACGTTTATAAACGTCTTCATTTGATGGCAAAAGTAATAATTATGAGAACAAAACTATAAGTTTTATGGGGCATTTAATTTTAAATGATAAAACATAAATTCGCATCACGCCAACAAGCAATAAAAAATACTCCCTATTAGAATGGTTTTCGGTCACGAACATATGTTTCCCATTTAAGAATTTTGTAAATGTGCGGTATTTATTTCTTGTAAAATCCACAACAACGCACAAAAATAGGATGTTGAAATTGATAATCCATTCAGGGGGAGAGAACAAGCAGCGAGAAATATGGAATGAATTATGATCCTCACACTAGTGATTATGAACTTGAAATTTATGGGACACTTAATTTTCCAGATCTAGTAATTGCCAACATGCTAGTGGCCTAAAAAAAGGACTAGATAATATATAGGCTGCTAATGCTCCAATTAAAATGTCTGTCCCAAAAGTACAACCAATGAATGGAAATAAGTCTATGACACGCCGGCAGCGTGATAGACAAATCGATTCCAAATAAAAGTCCTCGAATGAAAAATGGAGCAAGAAATCAAGATGGTCGAATCGAGGTAATAAAGACCCCATAGTAGTCTTCTAAAGAGACACTAGACACGAAGGTTCTTGAAAACCCCGGGTACATGAAAACTATGAGATCTCGATATATTATAATGTCTAGTAAAGTGTGGAATCGAACTAAAATGAATCGACGTCGATAGTACTATTGAGTATAATATTGCGCAAGATAATGATAATAATATAGTGCTATAATAAGAGTGAGGATCTTGAAAACAAACTTGCAAGATGATTGGCCAAAATGTAAAGACGCAAGTAACTAATGAAAGATTAAAGTCTCTTGTGATGAGACATGTTTTGGGACTTGAAGTCCATACACATGAATGTGTAAAACTTATTGGATATGCATTGGTCTTTGTGTGAAAGTAGAACTAAAATATTGAAATCATGATATTTAAAGCACAACTAATGGCACACATATATTTTTACGAAGACTAGGAAATTATCTTGAGGAGACATGTTTTAATGTGGTAGATCCAATAATATATTTTGTTATTATAGAAGTCTGGCAATGCGAGAAATAATTGATATGCGTGTAAAGGATACATGAATAGAGCTCGTCGATTTTGAATTTCCATAAGAAAAATTCTCGAGAATATAAGTTGATTAAATTGGATTCCACAATATGGGTTTAATAAATATGGGCATATGTGTTATAATCACATTAATGTATACTTGATAAAAATGTGCCACAAAATAAATAAGTTTGCTCATAAAACTTTATAAAGTATCCGGATTTTAATATGTTCTTAGTTTTATATAGTTTGATTATTTGAATATCGATGGAACTCTAAGGGTGTTTACAAAGGTAATTGAGTATTTATAAAATGAATTTGACTTGATGATATAGTTCGCCTTAATATATGAAATGAACGCCATAATGGATTAAATCCTTAAGTTGATAGATATACTTTATGTGGATAAATGATACTCATGTCTATGAGGTCACATGTTGCAAGGCTCATTTTATATACAAAGATGATGATCACAATATTGGTTTGAAAGTGTCAAATTTAAGCGTCTAAGAAACAATGATGGTTCTTGCTTGTCATATATGATATGATTTATCATTCAGTTTGAATTTGTTTCAAAGTACAAGAATATACAATGAATGTTGAGTCCTCATATTGGAGGTATGAATCACAACTGGTGAAAATAGTATTAATTCAATCATCTGAGACTCGACCAAATTTATCTATAAAAGACACTGGCCATGACAATAATTAAGATATTGGTTGATGATGTTCGGTTGTGCCAACTCAAGGAATTCAAGGGACGTGATCGTCATAGAGAGAAAATATACGCGGTGCATTTTTTTCCTCTTTGCCTTGTTTTTTTTTTCACAGGGTTTTTCGACAAAGTTTTTAATGAGGCAACATCCCCAAACGTATAAAGAAGTTATGTACTCTTTTTCTAGTAATGACATTTCATGGCGTTCCGTAAAGCAAACAATGAGTGTGATACAACATATTCGTGAATCATGTGGTATTTCTTCAGGCCATGAAGCTCCAACAGTCGTACATGAAAATAGTGCAACATACATTGCTCAAATCACTGCTACATCAAAGGTGACTGAACCAAGCATATTCTACCGAAGTTCCTTTTCAGCAATGATTACATAAGAGTGGCTATATTATTGTCCATAAGGTTTATTCATGCAAGAACCTAACAAACTTATATATCAAGGCACTTCCTACTGCAACATTTAAGAAGTTGGTTCAGGGCATTGGAATGCAAAGACTCAGTAAACTTAAGTGATCTAATCATCAGAGGGAGAATATACGCGATGCACTCTTTTTTCCTTAGCTATGGTTTTGTCCCACAGGGTTTTCCAAGCAAGGTTTTTAATGAGGCATCATATCTAAGCGTATGAGAATTAATGATGGATAGCCAAGAAGGAGTGTTATGAATTATGATTGTGGCTATCAATATACCTTAACCTCTCAAACCTTTCATCTTTCATATTCCCCCAATTATGATTGTACTAAATACTTTGATTATGAGAGTCCTATAAATTGAGGATCATTTGTAGTTTGTGAGATCAATCTTAATGAAATATATTGGTCTCGATTCTCTCTATTTTTTTCTTCCATGCATTGGTTATGTGTTATTGCTATTAGGCCGTTGTTTCACAACATAAACAATCTTTAACTTTTTATGTTTATTGGTTTTTTTTCTCTAGCTTTTAATGCTACATAATCACATTATAAGCTTTTCAAGTTACATAATCACTTAAAATCTATAAAATGTAATAGAAACTTATTTCTTGACTAATGGCTGAGCCATAAAGTCATAGTCGAGGGGTAAACCTTGAGAATTTTTAAAAATCGTAGTGTAATTTTTTTGCTAGAGAGGCAAATCACAAAAAATAGCCACATATTTTAGAAAACTTATGCTATACATGGATATAGGTGAATGTGATTTATTATATATCAATGAATACATATTAAAGGAAAAATTCTCTAAACGAATCCCGCCCAATGCCAATATGTCATGAATAGACAATTTTTTATCATATTCTTAAATTAGATCAAGGCAACTAGACGATTGAGCAACTCAAAGAAAATTTGACACGTGTCAAATTTTCTAATATTAAAGGACAAAAAGTGGGATGTATTGTAAGGTATGTGTAAGGTATATTGTATAGATCAACCAATACTTTTTGAGCAAATGTATTTGGGCAATTTATAATAAATTTTATTACATGCCTCACAAATAAACACACTATATACTCATCTTCCACCATCACCATCTCACATCATTTTACATCCTCCAAGTGAAAAAAAACCAATCTCTCGCCTCACGAATATGCTCATCTTCCACCATCATCTCCACCATCACCACCACTTCTACCTCACCACCACCCAACCTCACAACCACCTGACGTTGCCACAAGCCGATGTCTCAATCAAGTTTTGAAGGGTTTTTTTTCATAGATTTGTACATCGTATTTGTAGATCTGAGTTTTTTTTTTTTTTTTTTTTTTTTAAAATTATGTTTTCTATTGTTATAGCGATCTCCACCGCCACCGCCGCCTCGCCAAAAGTTGACCCGAGATCTAAACGAAAAAAAGGTTATCAAAGGTCTGAAGTATTGTTTTTAGTTATTTAATAGATCTATTACTATTAATCAAGTTTTAAAGGGTTTTTGTTTTTTTTGTTTTTTGTTTTTGTTTTTTTTGTTTTTTTTTTTTTTTTGTTTTTTTATTCATACATTTGTACCAACTTATACATTTGTACCAACTTATTTGCAGAACTGAGTTATTTTTAATGTTTTTTATAACTGTGTTTTTTTACAGCCGCCTCTCTGCCGGATCGAAATTTGGGGGTTTTTGAAGATCTTGTAGTTCTGTTGTTCTTGGGTTATACTTGGTTACAATATCTCTTGACTAAGTGAATCTAGAGTATTGTGGTAGTCTTCCACTGCTTATGGGCTACAACACTGTAAGTAAATGGTTTCTTCTTTTAGGAATAACTAGCTTTAAGTTTAGTGGGTGCAAACGGGTTGGCTAACTACTTGATCTGCCACCGTTGAGTGATGTGAATACCTGCTCTAGCCAACCACATTCTGCTGACTTGGGCTAAGTTAGTCCTGGGTGTGAGTTTTACTTTCTTTACTTTTAGTATTGGTTTTGAGTCTAGGTCGCAGGAGTTTAGGATCTGGGCAATCTTGGAAGTTGAGATTTGCTGGTTTGTTGGTAGTTTGTTTGTAATTGCTGGTTTGTTTCTGTTTGAGTGCTTAGTTGTTGCTTGGTTTATTTGTTGTGTTTAACTTTGTCATTTCTGAAGAAGTTTCTGGGATATTCTTTAAGATGATGTTATGATTATATTGACGAATTCTTTCACTCATTAAATATCCTAGTGTAGAGATATTGCTTTTGCTACAAAAAGGTTTCAATGAGAACTTCAAATAATTAAGGCATCTTACCATAGTAGCTACCAAAAGCATTAAATAGTTTTTGAAAGGACATTAACACACATTCAAAAAAGTCATGTCCAACAACAAGAAAATGTATATTCCCGAGTTAGTCACTTTACTGGTTCTAGTTGTACAAATAAAAAAAAGTATTGAGTAAAAGTTTTTTTTTTGGTTTCACACATATTTTTTGAACCTGTAGTGATATCGTTTGTGAACCAATTTTGTTTATCTGGTGGATACTGTGGAAAACTAGAAGGGGGGTTGAATAGTTTTACTAATTTAAAACATCCTTTTAATTATTTAGATCGACTTATGTCACAATTCTCAATTTCCGGTCATTTCTCAAACTCCATATTCATCATTTCATATCAAACTATGCATGGGTTTTGCATTTTACATTAAACGTTTATTTTCTTATTAAATAAACGCTATCGCAGAATCATTATTTTGAACATTTGATCCGACACTTCCAAAATAATCTTAATATATTTTATACTCACTTTTAGACTATAAAATTATATTATCAATTTACCGATGTTTTCAATTTATTTCAGATATAAATTGTTATGTTTATATAATTACGACGGTTTTGTAAATTCAACCCGATAAATATTTATTCACTCAATTTTGCAAGAAATGTATTTTATAATTTTAGGACCTCAATATATTTTATTTTGCTACGTTAAAATTTATTTTTATTTAATGCTACTCTAAATACTCAAATGTGTATTTAATTTACCACTTATCCTCAAATTTCTTACATAATTATTACTCTTGTATAAAAAAAAAAAAAAAATGTATTAAGCTAATAATATCACCCCCTTGTCGACACAAGGGGGGTGACTCACATACTTGCACCAAAATATCTAATTACATATGCATACTCATCACAATATTACACTACTTCACATTCATTTCAAGAAAAAAAAAAAAAAAAAAACTCACCATTCTCTTCTCTCTTTCACTCCAAAACCGGTCACACCATAGAACAAGGAAGGAGACCCAAAATTTTTCAAGACAAGTTATTTTCACAATCTAGACACACTCTTAGTAAAGGTTTTGAAATAAAAACCTATGGTGTTTTAGGATTAAACCTTTGTTCACATCACCTCATCATATCACTAGTAAGCATTCATAATCATATTTTTATTTCATATTCATTTTTATGGTCATATCATTTTATTTGAGAAATATGCAAGTCTCATGATGTTTATACCATTTTTAAAGGTTTTTATATGTTAAATATATATAATCCATCCTATAATTACTCCTTGTTATATATTAGTATTGGTGATGTCTAGGAACCCATGACACCCTGAGAAGGTGTATGGTAGGATTAGAATAGCTTCGGAGTTGTTTTGAATGGGTTAGAATAGGTTTGGCGCGAGAAAAACTCATTTCGACACGTTTTGAAAAGGGTCTGTCCTTATTTTGAAATTCTGGAAAATCCGACAGTAGGTAAAAATATTTGGCCTAGATATTTAGAAAATATACTTTAAAACGAAACCGTGGCCGCTTGAACGGATTAAAACGGAGTTATAACGAAGAAGATATGAATTTTTCAAGTTAGACGTCGAAAACTAATAATTTCTGGAAATTCAGCATAAAAATGTCACTCTTTACGAGTCAAAAATGAGTCTTAAGCTTTATAAATTGTGTCGACTTATCAAAAATATATTAGTATACTTTGACACGAAGCTAAGGGTATAGAAAACGTAGAAAACGGACTTGTAACGAGTAAATTACACGCGATAAACAAAGTTGCCGTAACTTTATTCTATTAGCAACATTAATATATTTTCTATTAAGCATATACTACGGCAACTAGGGGCCATGTTGAGGGTCGTTTTTAACATTGATAGGATACTCTTTATAAAAAGATGTCTTCTAGTAAAATCAAGTTCGCCAACCATATTTTCCAAAATATCCAACCATTCGTCAAGCGGAGTTGTAATGAATAAAATATAGTCGCTCAAAGTTTACCGAAAACCACTCTTAAACACACAAGTACCATACTTAACCTATATTTTTCCTTATGTTCGAGACCTCTAGGATGGAAATGTATGTACTAAAACTTTGAGATAATGGTACGAGCTTCCCAAAACCATTGAGTTCGTTTCCTAACGCTCGACGCACACCATTTTACGACTAGCTTTTAGAGGCCGTTTTTGTCACTTTCATGGAAATTTCAACGACATTATTTTACGACGAAAAGTTATATTCTCTTAATTAATCACTAAATGATTATCGTCGGATATCATTTCAATGTAAATACATGTGAAGTAATTTAAAAATGGTCAAGACGTTAAAAGATTATATTTTCGACGAGAAGTATTGTTTTCAAAATACATAGGTGGTATAAATATCATCCGAATTGCGTGCATAACATTACATCATGACTTATTGCATATCATATCATTCATAATAGGTCAGCTTTAGATTCACGCTACATTTCGTGTAACCACTTTTGTCATCGCATCTATTCATCAAGTGAGTAATCACATCCCTTTTACCGCTTTTACTATATTTTGGGGTGAATGCATGAACCATACTTGAATTAAATTGATTCTTACTTTTGTGAACTCTTTGACTAGAACTTGTGAACTCAAACAAATCCTTGAACTTAATTACGAATTTATGACTTGTTGGAACTTATTGAACCATACATGTTATGACCTTGACCTAAAGTCTCCTATGTTCGAGCATCACTATAAAGTCTCCTATGTTCGAGCATCACTATAAAGACTCCTATGTTCGGAGTATATCTTTGGGAAGAGGCACCCAGATATCTTTGGGAAGAGGCACCCAAGATATCTTTGGGAAGAGGCACCCAAGATATCTTTGGGAAGAGGCACCCAACATAACTTTGGGTAGTGGCACCAAAGATAATTTGGTTTCATCAGAGCATCCTCGATTATTATATACGTGGTACTATATTGTGAACTATTATGACCACTTATACTTGACTACTTGACACGCTATATTTTGTGCAATGGGTTGTGAACACACAAGGTTGCAAGTTTTGTATGGGCGGAACTTGAACCGAGTGGATTTACAATGCCTTTGCTTTGTGGACTATTTCCGATGACCGAAACCTTTGAATATTTCTTACGAGTTTTCTTATTTTACTAAACGTGTTTACTCACCAACTATTTTCATAGTTGACCCGTTTTTCTCTCATGCATTTCGTGTGATCGTTAGTAAGCTTTTTCTACCAGGTCTTGCATAATGAAGTTTTCACTTGTCACTACAAATCGTTATGTAATCGAACGAAATATTTTGGAATCTAAACTTTGTAATATATTTGCCGATGACGCTAAACCGGTATTGTAATGGTGTACTCTTTCTTTAAATATTAACGTTGGTAGGTTCTATTATCTTGTGCTTATGTTCCTCCGTTACACTCGTGTTTCCGCCTCCCATGAGGGTGTGATGATTGGTATCGAGACAAAGGTTATAGAGAATGCCGATTTTTCAAAAATAAAATCACAGCCTATAACCCGAATTTTTTAAGCATTGAACATCATCCGAGTCAACTAGTCCTATCGTTGCATCGTTAATCATAAATTATACATAGCCCGATCAACTATGTCTAATTTATGAAGAACCATGCAATGATAAGAAGGTAATTTTAAATCATGTTTAGTCGAGTCTTTTGAGTCCGGTCACCGAAGTTGCATTGGTCGGTGGGTATGCATAGCATGTTTTTACGCTCACGTCTACATTACCGTATCTTATCTATACCCTCTTTTCCATCTTTCGACTTGTTAGACATAGCATGTCTCTGCTCCCCGCCATATTTCGATCACTATAACACACATTACCACCGCTCGCACCTCATCCGACTTCGTTCGAATGTCGTTTACTCAACCCGATGTTTTGGTCCACCGTGGATCATGGCCGCAAGAAACACACGCCGTGGAGGCAACAACAACGGCAACCCAAACAACAATGACAATCCAAACAACAACGTCTGGAATAGCGGATCTACTCACCCACATTATAACACATCTCGATGCTAGACGAACCAACGCGGAGAAGGTACTTCAAACGCCGGTCAAGGATGCGACTACAAAACTTTCATGACATGCAAGCCAATGGAATTTCATGGTACCGAGGGTGCCATTGAATTGCTAACTCGGTTCGAGAATGTTGAGTCGAAACTTAGTATCACGAAATGTATCAAGGAAACAAGGTTGAGTTCTCTCACGGTCTACTACGTGGTCGAGCATTGACCGTGGAACAACCAAACGAGACTAGAGGAAGAGGGGCTGCAAATGCGTTATCTTGGGAAGTATTTAAGAAACTACTAACCGATGAGTACCGCAGAAAGATGAAGTGCGAAGCTAGAAGCGGAATTTTGGAATCACTTGATGGTTGGAGTAGAACTCGACAAGTACACGATCCGCTTCCACGAGTTAACTAGGATGGTTCCTCATGGTTTCCACCGTGGAGAAGTTGATCGACCGATATATATGGGATTGATACCGAAATTAGAGGACGCCACCTCATCAAACCCAACCACTCGCAGTCACGCGAGTATGGCGATCGCTTGACAAATGATGTGATCAGTCCGGAGGACTAGCAAAAGCGAATGACAATGGACGAAAGCGACAAGAGGATCACCAGAAGCCGAGACCGTGGTCAGAAGACAAGAGGCAACGAATAACCGGGAACTATGGAGCGACTACTCAGAGCGCAAAGATACGCAGTCCACATCCTTTGTGCACTCGATGTAACTATCACCACTCGGAGACCGCCCAAGGTGCGAAAACGTGATGACGGGCCACTTCGTGCAAAATTGCTCAAACAGACTGGGAATCAAGGATGAGAAAAGCATGTTACGAGTGTGGAAGTCTAGATCACCTTCGCAATACCGCCCAAAGTCGAAAAGAACACCTAACCAAGAAGGTAATCGTCCAAACTCGCATTGGCAATAGAGGCCCACAAGATCGTAACATTGAAGTTCCCCGCACGTGGTCGAGCATTCTATCCGGTACCGAGGAAGCCCATGACGCCGTAACGGGTACATTCTTTCAACAACTACCTTATTTCATGCGACATGATTTTGAGTGTATACTTCCTTCCAATTTTACCACGCTCACGACATTGATTAATTTGTGACCCATCGATATCGACCTTAGTTGTATTATATTTTGTTGATTTGATTTGATTTGTGTAAGCAAATCCAATATCGAGCTTAATCTTTCAAAGACTTCATTCAAAAGACTTGTTTCCTAGCTTGATCTAGTGACGCTTCTTGTTTGATGAGTTGCGAAAGTCAAGCTAAGAAACAAGTTTACTCAAGTCACTATCTAAAGGTCTTTTGAGGGCTACGCTCGATATTGGGTAAGTTTACCCTATCCAATCTAATCACGGCACGCATTTAGTTGAATGGGGAACCCGACGCATGGGCATTGATATGATCATTTAGACTGCTCGACGAGCATAAACTTTTAGAATCCTTGTCGAGGTTCGGACCATAGTATCATTAATCGAATCACGAGGATGTGATTCCGGCGACATGGGAAGAATGTCACAATTCTCAATTTCCGGTCATTTCTCAAACTCCATATTCATCATTTCATATCAAACTATGCATGGGTTTTGCATTTTACATTAAACGTTTATTTTCTTATTAAATAAACGCTATCGCGTAATCATTATTTTGAACATTTGATCCGACACTTCCAAAAATAATCTTAATATATTTTTATACTCACTTTTAGACTATAAAATTATATTATCAATTTACCGATGTTTTCAATTTATTTCAGATATAAATTGTTATGTTTATATAATTACGACGGTTTTTGTAAATTCAACCCGATAAATATTTATTCACTCAATTTTTTGCAAGAAATGTATTTTTATAATTTTTAGGACCTCAATATATTTTATTTTGCGCCGTTAAAATTTATTTTTATTTAATGCTACTCTAAATACTCAAATGTGTATTTAATTTACCACTTATCCTCAAATTTCTTACATAATTATTACTCTTGTATAAAAAAATGTATTAATAATATCACCCCTTGTCGACACAAGGGGTGACTCACATACTTGCACCAAAATATCTAATTACATATGCATACTCATCACAATATTACACTACTTCACATTCATTTCAAGAAAAAAAAAAAAACTCACCATTCTCTTCTCTTTCACTCCAAAACCGGTCACACCATAGAACAAGGAAGGAGACCCAAAATTTTTCAAGACAAGTTATTTTCACAATCTAGACACACTCTTAGTAAAGGTTTTGAAATAAAACCTAGGGTGTTCTAGGATTAAACCTTTGTTCACATCACCTCATCATATCACTAGTAAGCATTCATAATCATATTTTTATTTCATATTCATTTTATGGTCATATCATTTTATTTGAGAAATATGCAAGTCTCATGATGTTTATACCATTTTTAAAGGTTTTATATGTTAAATATATATAATTCATCCTATAATTACTCCTTGTTATATATTAGTTTTGGTGATGTCTAGGAACCCATGACACCCTAAGAAGGTGTATGGTAGGATTAGAATAGCTCGAGTTGTTTTGAATGGGTTAGAATAGGTTTGGCGCGAGAAAAACTCATTTCGACACGCTTTTGAAAAGGGTCTGTCCTTATTTTGAAATTCGGAAAATCCGACAGTAGGTAAAAATATTTGGCCTAGATATTTAGAAAATATACTTTAAAACGAAACCGTGGCGCTTGAACGGATTAAAACGGAGTTATAACGAAGAAGATATGAATTTTTCAAGTTAGACGTCGAAAACTAATAATTTCTCGAAATTCAGCATAAAATGTCACTCTTTACGAGTCAAAATGAGTCTTAAGATTTATAAATTGTGTCGACTTATCAAAAATATATTAGTATACTTTGACACGGCTAAGGGTATAGAAAACGAGAAACGGACTTGTAACGAGTAAATTACACGCGATAAACAAAGTTGCCGTAACTTTATTCTATTAGCAACATTAATATATTTTCTATTAAGCATATACTACGGCAACTAGGGGCCATGTTGAGGGTCGCTTTTAACATTGATAGGATACTCTTTATAAAAGATGTCTTCTAGTAAAATCAAGTTCGCCAACCATATTTTCCAAAATATCCAACCATTCGTCAAGCGGAGTTGTAATGAATAAAATATAGTCGCTCAAAGTTTACCGAAACCACTCTTAAACACACAAGTACCATACTTAACCTATATTTTTCCATATGTTCGAGACCTCTAGGATGGAAATGTATGTACTAAAACTTTGAGATAATGGTACGAGCTTCCCAAAACCATTGAGTTCGTTTCCTAACGCTCGACGCGCACCATTTTACGACTAGCTTTTAGAGGCCGTTTTTGTCACTTTCATGGAAATTTCAACGACATTATTTTACGACGAAAAGTTATATTCTCTTAATTAATCACTAAATGATTATCGTCGGATATCATTTCAATGTAAATACATGTGAAGTAATTTAAAAATGGTCAAGACGTTAAAAGATTATATTTTCGACGAGAAGTATTGTTTTCAAAAATACATAGGTGGTATAAATATCATCCGAATTGCGTGCATAACATTACATCATGACTTATTGCATATCATATCATTCATAATAGGTCAGTTTCGAGATTCACGCTACATTTCGTGTAACCACTTTTGTCATCGCATCTATTCATCAAGTGAGTAATCACATCCCTTTTACCGCTTTTACTATATTTTGGGGCTGAATGCATGAACCATACTTGAATTAAATTGATTCTTACTTTTGTGAACTCTTTGACTAGAACTTGTGAACTCGAAACAAATCCTTGAACTTAATTACGAATTTATGACTTGTTGGAACTTATTGAACCATACATGTTATGACCTTGACCTAAAGTCTCCTATGTTCGAGCATCACTATAAAGTCTCCTATGTTCGAGCATCACTATAAAGACTCCTATGTTCGGAGTATATCTTTGGGAAGAGGCACCCAAGATATCTTTGGGAAGAGGCACCCAAGATATCTTTGGGAAGAGGCACCCAAGATATCTTTGGGAAGAGGCACCCAACATAACTTTGGGTAGTGGCACCAAAGATAATTTGGTTTCATCAGAGCATCCTCGAATTATTATATACGTGGTACTATATTGTGAACTATTATGACCACTTATACTTGACTACTTGACACGCTATATTTTGTGCAATGGGTTGTGAACACACAAAGTTGCAAGTTTTGTATGGGCGGAACTTGGGCCGAGTGGATTTACAATGCCTTTGCTTTGTGGACTATTTCCGATGACCAAACCTTTGAATATTTCTTACGAGTTTTCTTATTTTACTAAACGTGTTTACTCACCAACTATTTTCATAGTTGACCCGCTTTTCTCTCATGCATTTCGTGATCGTTAGTAAGCTTTTTCTACCAGTGTCTTGCATAATGAAGTTTTCACTTGTCACTACAAATCGTTATGTAATAGAACGAAATATTTTGGAATCTAAACTTTGTAATATATTTGCCGATGACGGCTAAACTGGTATTGTAATGGTGTACTCTTTCTTTTAAATATTAACGTTGGTAGGTTCTATTATCTTGTGCTTATGTTCCCTTCCGTTACACCTCGTGTTTCCGCCTCCGGCGAGGGTGTGACAACTTATGTCAATCTATTTGGTTGTTTATGTTGGACGTTGATAGATAGATATATAAACTTGTAATGAAATATAAAGAGTAAGAAGCACATCACCACGACACAAGTATTTATAGTGGTTCGCTACAAGGACACCTTCCTTGCCCTACTCCACTCCCGAGTCACCTACTCGAGTTCGTAAGCACTACACCAACTCCTTATGGCGGAGAAGCCTTCACAACGCCGATTAACCTTTTTCCGATACAAAGCTAAATACCGAGTTCTTTCACACCAAGGCGAACCACCCCTAACACAACGTCGCCTACCCTTTATACGGTGCTAGGCTAACCACCGAGTTCTTTCACACCTTAGGAGAACTAATCCTATCACAACGTCGCCTACCCTTTATTAGGTACTAGGCTAAGCACCTAGTTCCATTATGGAGGAACTACTACCCTTCACGACACAACACCTAATACAAGGAGATCTACTCCTTGTTACAATATCATCAAGGATATCACCATCCTTGGAAATAAACAACTACTTATAAGTATAACGATGCACCTCATCAATTATACGACCTAAGCATTCTTTCCAAATGCTACTTGATTAGATTCATCGGCATCCTTCACTAATGCCTTTGACACAACGCTTGGCACCCTTCACTAATGCCTTCGTCTTGACACCTTTAGCATTCTTCACTAATGCTTTGACACGGATGATGAGCACCTTTCACTAATGCTTTCATCTTGACACTTTCGGCATTCTTCACTAATGCCTTCAACCCAAAATCTATGGAGAAAGGTAGATCTATCAACAAGAGAACCTTCGTTGTCTTGATGATGACGAAGCATGGCAACTCATGGACTTGAGCTTGCATCGTCTTCAAGATGTGGTGATCTTTCCTTTAAGAGGAACCTAGAAGATCACACAAAAACAAAAGAGAAAAGCTACATAGATCTCTTGGATATGAGGTTAGAGGGTTAGAATACTGGGGAAGTATGTGTGTAAAGGGATGAATAGAAAGGAAGAAATGGCTCTCTATTTATAGAGGAAAATCCTACTCTCCCGGATCCCACGGATCCTTCCACTGGGATCCGGCTAGCACAAAGCCGTGGATCCGTGGAACGCCCTCTTGCCCATGGGTATTTTTGGTTATGGGTCATGGGTTATGGGTTGATCCATGGTTTTCTTTCTAGATACAATGTATCTTAAGGATACAATGAACTTGGTCAAGTGGTATATATAAAACCATGGGTTATGGGTCAATACCATTTGCTAGTATTAAGGGTACAATGAACTTAGTCAAGTGGTATATATAAAACCATGGGTTATGGGTCAATACCATTTGCTAGTATTAAGAGTACAATGAACTTAGTCAAGTGGTATATATAAAACCATGGGTTATGGGTCAATACCATTTGCTAGTTTTACCCATTTAGTGTATACTTGTTTTTACCCAACTACATTCAATGTATTTGGTCAATGGGTCAAATACTTAAGTTTCTACCCATTTACATTACCCAATATACTACATACTAGTTATGTGTATATTTACCCAAATATGTAAACACTAGTTGTTATACATATGTAATACTAAATCATAAAATCACTTATACTTGTTTTAGTGTTTTATGTGAAAATGTGAATATGTTAGAAACTATTAGTTCAAACCATTTACGTATTTTATTTTTTTCGTTAATATGATTTTACGTTTGTTATCGACAAAACATTAGAAGATCGTAAAATATAAATAAACGTTTTTACGGCTTATTTGTATTAACAGATACTATGGTAACATGCCTAAAGTAGTTGAAGTAATTTGTATCCAGTATTGTGTAGCGAGTAGTGTAAGAAGTAAGTTGTAACACTTAGCAAAAACTAGAGTTTATATATGTAACACCCCCAAAATGGCTCAGCGGAAGCACACAGGTATTGGGGTGCTACTAAATTGATATCACAACATAAGCATAGAACAACTGATCTTCATAAATGAAAACAATGTTTACATTATTGATTAAGTGCGGAAAATGGCCCATTATCAAAATGTGGTCCCAATACATAAATCAGAGTCGTCTATGACCATGTCATGCCTTTGCCTTGCGCCTCCAAAGATAAACTATCACCTCAAAACCTGAAAATACATGCTAAAAAGTGTCAACACGAGGTTGGTGAGTTCATAGGTTCATTTAAAAGGAACTACAGTATACCATTTATCACTTGGTTTTTGATGATCATTAAGTCTTGCATAATGTCATAAAATTTATGATTACATTTCATAAAAGAATTTCATTAGTGAACCATAAAAAGAGTATATGCACATTACAATGAATATAATGCCATATATTATAAATCTATTACGCCAAGACTAAGTTCATGCAACCGGTTACGATAGTCAGATGCACAAAGAAGTCATACAAATAAGGGGCCCATGGTGAGTGTTTATCCCAATACACTCGATTCCGACATGCTATAAGTTTTGCCTTGACCCATGCGGGGCCAACTGAACAGGGGAGTCACCCTCAATAGATCTATTTATAACATTCGCGCTTCCCAGCAGGAATTGACGGTTCATGAAAAAGGGCAATATGGGATCAAAGGACTTAGGCTAAGCTGCGTAATATTCTAAGTCAAGCATTTTGGTATGGTCCATAAAACATCTATGTATGATGTAACTTTATCAAAATGACATTCAATAGTATAGTAGGTAAACATATCATACCAATCATAAAGCATAGTATGCATAGTAATGTATAATTTCAATAAATAAATTCTTTTAAGTAAAACGAGCATGTATCTTCCCCCAAAACAATTATAAAAACAGTTTAAAAGTAGGGGCTATGAAACTCACCTTGGCCATTAGTAGTCCAAAGGGAATTAATTCAAGGGGTGACAGTGCACGGCTCCGACACACAACCTAATTAATACGAAAATTTAGTCTTTATGTTTAAGACTCGATAAAGTTTAACTAACTTTATAAATTTTAATTGTTTTTGTTGTTATTGTTGTTGTTGCTTATGTGGCATCGTTTATCTTAAAACAATTTATAGATGAGAAGCTTGGTATACTTGGACTCTTCTTTCTTGGTCTTCAATTGGATGAGGTTTATTCTAAGCTGTCATAGCTTTCCTCCATTTTTACCAACATATTCACGTGACTTCGCCTAGAGAGGAGGGAGGTTAAGTCATGGGGATGAAAGGGAGTGTTCTTTGAAAGAGGAAAGGAGACATGTTACTTTCTGCTTGTCTGCTTTTGGAGTAGGATGAAGGAGACGAGAAAAGGAAAAAGAGAGAGAGTAGGAGCAGATATAGGTGGAGCGTGGGAGAGAGAGTGGAGATATATGGTGTTTCTTTTGTTTTATTATACAAAAGAGTACAATCGGTACCCCGTGTTTTATCAATTTTCTGAGTAATCGTACCTTCCCGGTACCCGAAAAATATAGAAATTATATTTTCAGAAACGATTTCTTAAACGTAATAATATGACATTCTTATTATGTTGGAATTTGATTATAACTGTTTGCCGTTATTAATTTGGTGTCGGTATGAGTGCGATGCCGTGACTTTCTAAATTCACGAGATAACTTCTCGTTTTCTTCCGTAAATTATCCTTGAATGATAAAATATGTATATTTCACTTATGTCATTATTTATTTTTAGTTTTGCATGCTACAGCGCTGCAGTATGCGGAATAACTTCCCGAAACATTGGATTTAGCTTATGTATGCTTAAATTTTAACTTGGACAATAATAAATTTCACTTTTATTTATACAGATACTTAGTGGGCAAGTATCGTGTGTGCGGTGTCTTATTTCTAAGGAAATGAGATGACCTCTCGTTTTTAAATTTTAGATATTGACAACTGTCAGAAAATAACCGATTTGAATTTTCTGACGTAAATATTATTATAGTAATCCGAAATTTTACGGGTTGTTATAATATACGTGAAGGCGTTACTTAAGAAAGTTAAGGTTCAATATGGTATAGTTGTGGATTCTATAAAAGAGTTTAAATGAGAAGGTCAAAGAAGGTATGTAACAGGTGCCCGCATTACTTGTTGGGTGAATGGTTTAATTTCATAAATGAGGCTGGAATTTAGAAAGTGTGCTTTAACACTATTATAAAGTTCTATTTTTTTGAGTTCCATTCTTTTTCATGATCTAAAACCATCCATCCACCAAGTAATGCAGCCACACACACCTTCATACATTGAGCCTCAACTCGAAAACCTCAATAATCAGGGCCCATCTATCTAACGATGTAGATGTGCTCCATTGTTTAATTTGAACACCGTCTCTAGATGGGTTCCATTGCTTGATGGTACTAGGGACGGTGTTCAAATTAAGCAATGGAACCCATCTACATCGTTAGATAGATGGGCCTTGATAATTGAGGTGTGTTGATTGTGATAATGATATAGTGTATTTTGTTCGTGACAGACCACACTCCTTCATTATCCCATTCAACACGAGTCCTAATACTCACTCTTTTCTAAGGGAGGCTCAAGGTACCTAAGTGTGACCACAAATAATCAATGGTGGACAGTATGATAGACTCGATGACTCAAGAAAAGGTGTGACTAGTATGAATTGTGTTGACTGCGATAGACCACACTCCTTCATTATCCCGTTCTACATGTTTCCTACTACTCGCACCTTCACTTTTTTAACCAACTCCGTCACATATATAAACTCTACTTAAGAAAGTTAAGGTTCAGTATGGTATAGTTGTGGATTCTATAAAAGTTTTTAAATGAGAAGGTCAAAGTATCAAGGTATGTAATAGGTGCCCACATTACTTTATGGGTGAATGGTTTAATTTCATAAATGAGACTGGAATTTAGAAAGTGTGTTGTAACACTATTACAAAGTTTTATTTTTTTGAATTCCATTCTTTTTCATGATCTAAAAACATCCATCCACCAAGTAATGCGTCCATACACAGCTTGCTACATTGAACTTCATCTCGAAAACCTCAATTATCAAGGCCCATCTATCTAACGTTGTTGATAGCTTTCGTTGCTTAATTTGAACACCGTCCCTAGTATCATGTGACACACGGTAATTTTTCACTCATATTTAAATAATAAATGGTAATTTATTATTACTAAGCCTAGTCATTAAGCATGCATAAGCATTGCCTGGTCATTTGAGTAGATAACTCGCATACAGTAGCCTATTGCAATTCTTTTGCATTCATTTCATAATATGAATATTGTGTTATTGTCTTATGATTAAATTTGTAAGACGAGAGGTTATCTCGTTTTCCCCAGTGACCGACACTGCGCGCGTACCGACAATATGATAAGGACAAATAAAACAAATGGTAAATTCCCAGAATGGAAAATATTACCAAGATAATAATAACTCAGAAACGTGTTCACAAGATATTACATTATAAAAAATTTCAAACTTTAATACTTTAGTCACGGCGTTAATATCGCGGGACACAAAATACTTAATATATCTTTCACTTGAATAATAACTCTTACTATCTACAAGTATTACCACAAAGTGTATATTACACAAAAATTAAAGATAATAATAATAATAATCCTTCCTTTATAAAAATTTGGGATAACTATCCCTGTGTCTTCACCCCTCACGACAAAACACCAAAGAAAGAGAAGAAAAGCAGAAAAAGAAAAGAAGATAGTCTTCATCTTCTTCCTCTAAACCTGTGGCTCGTGTAGGTCGAATATCCCAAAGAAGAAACCCAACACCCTCCTTTCATCATCTCCAAGTCTCCCTCACCAAAATCATGAATTACTTTGTCTCACAAACCCTCCTCTTAGAGGCGTCCACTGTCATTCGAATGAATACAAGAGCTTCAAGACAAAAACCACCAAAGAGAAGGACACATCTACATCACTCCACCTAGAGTCAAAGCTCAAGACTCCCTAGGTTGTAGGAGCTTTAGCTCAATTCGGCTTCACACCAAGACCCAAAGAGGAGAAAGAAGGGTCAAGGCTTCCTAAAATACTTCTCCTATTTCTAGTGGAGGTATGAAATGCCTCAAATCAGTTTCCCTTCACCACTCTTATAAAAATTAGGGTTTGTGAAAATTTAAGGTTTTCAACAATTGATTTGTGGGTTTTGAAATAAGGAGTGCACTTGAGCTAATTCAAGCTTCATTTGGTTCGAAACTCTCGCAACAGCCTTCGTCCTTCACACCTTTGTCTCTCGAGTTGAGGTTATAAATCTTCCATTGTTGTAATGTTTTGTGCGTTGTTAATGTAATATTAAGTTTGGTAAATTGTATCAAAATTTGTTATACACTTGGTCATGTTAACCACATTCTTTCTTTGTTGCTAAGTTGAGATTTAATTTGGTCATAGATTTTGTTGGGTTGATTTCTGTCGAGAGTACGGAAACAAGAAACTGGATAAGTTGAGTTTTATAAATCCTACTAGTAACATTTGATGTTGAATCCATAAAACTATTGTTAGTTGTGTCAATCGTGTCTAGAACTCTAAACTTGCGTATAAATTTTAGCACCTTGTATCAATTACAAATATATGAATTTCGGGTATAAGAAATGTCATCATGGTTTGTATCGAGTGGTAAATCGACTCGACTGTGAGCCGTAGTATTCACACCAGATGATGTGTATGTTGTGGGTTGTCCGTCGACAAACCCCTCGTCAAATAAACTTCACCTTTTAAATTCTTGTTAACAACATGTGCGAGACTAGGAGTCGGATAAAAAAATGAAATGTGAGCAAATGTAGTTGTCACGAAAAATAGGTCACGACTCATTAGTATACATGTTAATGATGAAATGGGGTTGAGTAGTACTCAACTAGTATGGTCTTGTCATTTCTTTCCTTGTTCTAACGTGTTAAGGTTTACATGTTGGCCCCGAGTAATCTTCGATGGTAGTGAGGTCGAGTGACTGCCGACCAGTCGCGAGGCCGAGACCATAGTGAAGACCGTGTGTGCCGAACCTGAAATATTTGACTATTTTTCATTTGCGGCAAATAGATAGCATTAAAATTTTGAAGTGTAAAAGTGTTAAAACTTGATTTTTGCAAACCTGCTTTCTGTGTGGCATTGGGCCGCAGCCCAGGGATGCTTTCCATGGGAGCCTCCTATTTCATCTTTGGGCCGAAGCCCTTTCATTGTCCTTATGCTATTTCGGGCCCAGGCCCAACGCTATACCCATTTCTGTCGGGCCACAACCCATCCGCTTATCATAAGCCTTCGGCTAAAAATTTAGTCGAGTCGTCAAGTAAAACCCGAAGTGTCTAAACGGGAGACAAATAAACGGAACTCGTTTTCGCCTATTATTCCTTTTCATTTCGTTACACATTGTCCTAACGTCAAACGTAAAAAGTCTTGATACAATTAAAACAAGTGTAAAGGTTTTAATATAAGAAACAAGTGCTCAAGACACGATTCACATAATAAAAGCCTACGTCAACGTTTTAACATAAATATGTGCAAGTAGACATAGTTATGTCACGAAAATTATTAGTCGTAAATGATAAATGTTGAGAACAAATTTTGATAAATAAATAAAGACCACTATATCATTTTATCATTCATTAAATTTGAAAGTCTCCAAATTTAACTTAAGTATTTTCTAAATACAATTAAAAAATAAATCAACTAATATTAATTTTGTCAAAATCATTATGTGTCAACTTAAATGAGTATATATACATTTATATACTTACTAGAATAATATCGTCATTATTTTACAAACCAAATCTTGGATTTTAATACCTTTAAATGTCAACATGAATAAGTATATATAATCATATACTTACTAGTAAAATATTATGAGCCAAATTCGGTCTTAATACCATTATGAAAACAAGATTAAATTAATTATTTTAAGTAAGTGCTACTTAAAATAATGAACTAAAACATTGCCCTCCTTATCTAGGTCGCGTGTCGGTGCAGACTTCACAATATTCACCGAATCCCACTTTTGGATTGCTCATTTGCTAAGGTGAGTTTCATAGCCCTCTTTACTTGATAAATTGTTTTATACATTTTGGGGTGAGAAAATATGCAAAACCTTTTATGGACCGAACTATTGCATGATTACTATTACGTGGTTTAGCCTAAGCCCTTATGTCCCTAGAAATGCCCCTTTTTTTCATGAAGCGTTAGTTCCCTGCTGGGAAGCGTGAATGTTATAAATAGATCTATTGAGGTTGACTCCTCCGTTCGGTTGGCCATGCTTAGGCCAAGGCGAAACGTATACCATGTCGGAATCGAGTGTTGAGGGACAAAACACTCGCAATGGGCCTATATATTGTATGATTTCATTTAGCATACAGAAACTGTCGTAGTATCGGTTGCATGAACTTAGTGCTAACGTAATAGACATTCATCCATATATCATTATATTCGTTGTAATGATTATATGCCTTTGATTATGGTCCATGCTTACTGTTTTAATTTAAACCTATGAGCTCACCAGCTTTTAGCTGACCTTTTTAGCATATTTTCTCAGGTGTTTAAATTGTGATCATGGATGCAAGGCAAGAGGTGGTAAATGGTCGTAGTAATATCTTAAGAAGTGTTTTTACACATAATGGTGTTTTTAAATTGGGACCACTAAACTTATGGGAAGTGCCCATTTTATTTAAACAATGTTTGTAAGATAATGTTTTAAAACTATTTTATGAAATCAAACGGAGTATGTATTCCGTTCTTTATTACTTGTGTTATGATCTCCGATTTCGTAACATTCCCCATAACACGTATGCTTCGCTAAACCAGATTTGGGGTGTTAGAGATTGGCATCGAGCCTAGGTTATAGAGAACTAGGTACATATAAACCCTAAACTATAACTGCTTTTTACAAAAACATCATACTACGACCGTCAGTTGCCACTTTCCTTACTTGCCATTTTACTTAGAGTTCATTTAAATAGGATTGCATGTTTTATTTCCTATTTACTAGTGCACTATTTCATATTCATCATGAGTATTTTTTCCACATACTTACACATATGCACCGTCTTGTCACAGACCATGCCTTCACCTGTCTTCCATCACGATGTTCAAGAGAACATCCTACTTGCTGCTCATTCACCTACCATTCACCAGATTGCACACATGGCCACTGATCCGTACATTCAGGCTGCACTATCAGCTCAGCCAGTCACTGCACCTGCTCCATCTATACCTACTCTCACTACTGCCCCATCAGCTCTACTGACACGCAGGCGCAAAGCCCGCATGATCGTTAGAGTGCCTGGATATCGTGAGCGATATTCATTCATGCCTGCATCAGCTTCTCAGATGACCCGCACTGCCTACATGGGTCCTTCTACTACTTCAGTGTCACCATCATCATCATCCACCGAGTCACCACCTCACCAGAGACTCAGGAGAGCCAGTGATACCTACTCAGAGGAAGACCCGGAAGAGGATCCGAAGAGGATCCAGAGGATGAGCTGGCAGAGTCTATGCCGATTGAGAGTATTCCTGGACATGTTGGTACATCTATAGATATGGATACGCTAAGTCTGGATATTGTCCAGAGTATTCAGGAGATAGGACAGAGTTCCAGGATGGCTCAGAGGTTGAGCGAGGACATGGACATTGATGTACCAGCTGGGTTAGGACAGAGAGATGCTTTTCTTCGCAGCCAGGAGGAGAGTGATGTGGTTCCATAGAGGGATATTGATTGTTTGATCAGTTCTATACCACATGTCCCGAGCCTGAGCTACACTCAATCATCACCCTCATTCATACCATATGCCTTAGATATGGAGCGCCTTGCTCACACTACTAGACAACTTGAGACTATTGAGGTAGCCGCACCGAGTGAGGCACACCTGTGCTGCACCCACCAAAGTCTCCAGATGATGAGGAGCCGACTCTCACTGAGAGAGTACTTATTCAGTTGGATTCTCACGAGACCTTACTAGGGGTCCATACATACCAGTTGGAGAGAGTTGAGCCAACACGCTTACAGGCTTACGAGCAGCGTGTTGAGGGTCTAGACCGCACCACAGATGTGTTGTTTGAGAGTATGGAGCTAGAGAGGCATGAGAGGATCCGGTTGGGTTATAGATTTGAGGCTCAGGTTGATGTTGTTAGAGATCTGGACAGCAGATCACAGGCGTTGGACAGAGGACAGGCCCGGATGCATGGCAGACTTGAGGAGCTAGAGCGCATCCAGTGGATTGCTAGGGATACTGCCAGAGCAGAGTGGCAGAGGACTACGGGTTTGGAGTCCATGTTAGCCTCCCAAATGAGGCGCATCGCGAGTCTAGAGGCTACGCAACGAGAGTTGGTTGCTAGCATTGAGCGATTGCGTGCCGAGCGCGGACATCCTTAGACCTTATTGTATGATGTATTACACTAAACTGGATTATGACAGTTAGTGTTCGTTATGACTCTTGTATTTCAGTTGTATTTCAGTTGTATTTCAGTCGTATTTCAGTTGTATTTCAGTTGTATTCCATCTTGTATCTCAGCTTGTACTTTAGGAACCCTGTAATCGAAATTCTATCTATGTCAAGCTTATTTTCCTATCCAATTGTCCTTTCTTCATAATCTAATCATATGATCTATCTGTGATATTTACACTATTACCTGGCACTTACCTTGTTTAAAAGGTTCTATATCTCATCGCCTTTCTTACTGCAGAAAATGCCGCCAAAAAGAAGATCAAACCGAACCAACCATGGTGGAGCTTCCAATGCTCCTATTCCAGCGAGGGTTACTCGCAACCGAGCTACAAACACTGCTATTCCAACAAGGGTCACACACGATCAAACTGCCGAAGCCACTACTCCTGCTAGGGCTACTCCAATTCAACCTACCATGAATCAAGCTATGATAGACCAACTAGTCAATGAGCGAGTGAATGCAGCTCTAGCTGCAGCAAACCACTCGTCTACTGAAGCTGGAACTTCGAGACCAGCCACCCATAGCCGCATTTGTACCTACCAGGACTTTCGAAAGACTATGACTGGAGGTTTTAGCGGAACCGAAGGAGCTGTCGGTTTGACCAGGTGGATCGAGAAACTCGAAACTGTGTTCCGAATTTGTAACTGTGAAGAAGAAGCTAAGGTTAAGTATGCATCGTTCACTTTCACGGATGCTGCCTTGACGTGGTGGAACAATTTCCTGAAATCCGCAAGTATTGATGTGGCCTACGCCATGCCATGGGAAAGCTTCAAGGAAATGGTGCTTCGAAAATACTATCCTCGTAATGAGATAAAGAAGCTAGAGCACGAGTTTTGGAACCTCAAGGTTCAAGGCACAAACATGGCTGCTTATAACCAGCGCTTTCAAGAACTGGCCTTGCTGTGCCCTGAAATGGTTCAAACTAAGACCCGATTGTTGGAGAGGTACATCGAGGACCGCCCATCTATCAAGGAAATGTCACCACTTCTAAGGCTACTGATCTTCACGAAACCATCGAAGTAGCCAACAAACTCATGGACCAAGTTATCGAGGATGCCTTGGACAAGGTGGTCGACAATAAGAGGAAATGGGATGACCACTCTCGAAGCTACAACAACAATGGGTATCATGGCAACAACAGTGGAAACCACAACAACAACCAGAACAAAAGACAAAATGTTGCTAGAGCTTATGCAGCTGGGATTGGAGAAAGGAAACCGTACGCAGGGACTTCACCATTGTGTAACCGATGCACACTGCATCACAAGGGACAATGTACAATCAAATGCCGCAACTGTCAAAAAATCGGACATTTGACCAGAAACTGCAGGTCCAAATCATTGGCGACGGTTCAAACAGCACCAACTCAGGACCCAAAAGCTGCTATAACTTGCTTTGGTTGTGGTGAGAAATGGCATTATAAGAATGAATGCCGAAAGACCAGGAACCAAGGCAATGGGGGAAATCAAGGAAACCGAGGAAATCAAGGAAGCCATGGAAATGGCAGGATTCAGGGAAATGTTGGACAGCAGAGTAACCAGGGAAATGGCGAAGGAGCTCGTGGAAGAGTCTATGCTGTGACCAAAGTGGAAGCTCAGGAAGACCCGAATGTCGTGACGGGTACGTTCCTTATAAATAACCGTTATGCATCCATATTGTTTGATACGGGAGCCGATAGGAGTTTTGTTTCTAATGCATTTAGTCCACTACTCGATATTGCCCCAACTGCATTAGGCAATGCATACAATGTGGAACTAGCTAACGGTAACGTAGAAAGGGTAGATACCATCATAAGAGGTTGCACCCTGAATCTGTTAAACCACCCATTCAATATCGACTTGATACCAGTAGAATTGGGTAGTTTCGATGTTATCATCGGAATGGATTGGTTATCAAAATACCATGCTGCCATCATTTGTGACGAGAAGCTCGTCCGAATACCCTATGGAGATGAAGTCCTAACTGTAGAAGGAGACAGAAGTGATAGAAGGAGCGCGTCAAGACTACATGTCATTTCCTGTACCAAGGTGTTGAGGTGTATTGAGGAAGGATGTCACATCTTCCTAGCACAAGTCACCGGGAAGGAAGAAAAAGAAACGGAAGAAAAACGTCTGGAGGACGTGCCAATAGTGAGAGAATTTCCTGAAGTCTTTCCTGAAGACTTGCCAGGACTTCCGCCAGCCCGACAGGTTGAATTTCAAATCGATTTAGTGCCTGGTGCCGCACCAGTGGCAAGAGCACCTTATCGACTAGCTCCAACGGAACTTCAGGAGTTATCAAACCAGTTGTCGGAACTTGCGGAAAAAGGATTCATTAGACCGAGTTCATCACCATGGGGAGCACCAGTCCTGTTTGTCAAGAAAAAGGACGGAACTTTCAGAATGTGCATCGACTACCGTGAGTTGAATAAACTAACCATTAAGAACCGTTACCCACTCCCAAGGATTGACGACTTATTTGATCAACTTCAAGGTTCGAGCGTTTATTCAAAAATTGACTTAAGGTCCGGATACCATCAACTAAGAGTTCGGGAAGAAGATATTCCCAAAACCGCCTTCCGAACTTGTTACGGACATTACGAGTTCCAAGTCATGCCTTTTGGGTTGACCAATGCACCAGCTGTGTTCATGGACCTCATGAACCGAGTGTGTAAACCCTACCGGACAAATTTGTGATCGTTTTCATTGACGATATCCTAATTTATTCCAAGAGCGTGAAAGAACACGAGGAACATCTTAGATTGATATTGGAATTGCTGAAGAAGGAGGAACTGTATGCTAAGTTCTCGAAGTGTGAGTTTTGGATATCGATTGTGCAATTTCTGGGTCATGTAATTGACAGCCAGGGTATTCATGTAGATCCCGCTAAGATCGAGTCAATAAAGGATTGGGCGATACCCACAACTCCTACTGAAATACGCCAATTCTTAGGACTCGCTGGGTACTACAGAAGATTTATTGAAGGTTTCTCAAAGATCGCCAAATCTTTAACCAAACTAACCCAGAAAAACGTCAAGTTTGACTGGGGAGAAAAAGAAGAAGAAGCTTTTCAACTCCTTAAGGAAAAGTTGTGTAGTGCACCTATCTTGGCCTTACCCGAGGGTAGTGAAGACTTTGTTGTTTATTGCGACGCTTCACACAAGGGGCTAGGAGCGGTGTTAATGCAAAGAGAGAAGGTGATAGCATACGCCTCTCGCCAGCTAAAAACCCATGAGAAGAATTACACAACGCACGACCTGGAATTAGGATCAGTTGTGTTCGCACTCAGGATTTGGAGACATTACCTGTATGGCACGAAGTGTGTCGTATACACCGATCACAAAAGCCTACAACACATTTTGGATAAAAAAGAACTGAACATGAGACAACGCCGATGGTTGGAATTACTCAGCGATTACGACTGCGAGATTCGTTACCATCCGGGTAAAGCGAATGTAGTTGCTGATGCTCTCAGTAGAAAAGAGCGACCAAAACCCCTTAGAGTCAGATCTTTGGGTATGACAATCAGTTCACCTCTTCCATCCAAGATTCTTGAGGCTCAATCGAAGCACTCAAAGAAGAGAATCGTCCAAATGAGAACCTTTACGGAATGCCAGAAAGTGAAAATGGATTCGTAAAAAGGTCGGATGGAACCTTGTGTTTTAAGGATCGAAGTTGGATTCCACGTTACGGAGGAATTCGCGATGTCATTATGCACGAATCCCATAAGTCTAAATACTCCATACACCCAGGATCCGACAAGATGTATCTAGATCTGAAGAAATTGTACTGGTGGCCAAACATGAAAGCCGACATTGCAACATATGTCAGCCAGTGTTTAACCTGCTCAAAAGTCAAAGCCGAACACCAGAGACCCTCAGGTCTACTAGTACAACCCGACATTCCCGAATGGAAATGGGAACGCATAACAATGGACTTTATCACCAAGCTACCAAAGACCTCTAATGGCTACGACACTATTTGGGTAATAGTTGATCGTCTCACCAAGTCAGCACATTTTCTACCAATGAAAGAAAGTGACGGAATGGACAAACTTGCACGATTGTACCTGAAGGAGATCATCGCACGTCATGGTGTACCCATCTCCATCATCTCGGATAGAGATAGCCGTTTCACCTCAAATTTCTGGAAGTCACTTCAAGATGCTTTAGGATCTAACCTTGACATGAGCACCGCTTACCATCCTCAAACTGATGGACAAAGCGAAAGGACCATTCAAACTCTGGAGGATATGCTAAGAGCATGTGTGATAGATTTTGAAATGGCTGGGATAAGCATTTGCCATTAGCCGAGTTTTCTTACAACAACAGCTATCACACAAGCATCAAAGCTGCACCATATGAAGCCCTCTATGGTCGAAAGTGTAGATCACCCGTGTGTTGGGCCGAAGTAGGAGAAAGTCAACTTACTGGTCCGGAGCTAACTCAAGAAACTACTGAGAAGATTGTGCTAATCAAAATCGATCGCAAGCAGCTCGTGACCGTCAAAAGAGCTACGCGGACAAAAGAAGGAAACCACTTGAGTTCCAAGTGGGAGATAAAGTCATGCTAAAAGTCTCGCCATGGAAAGGCGTGATCCGTTTCGGAAAACGTGGAAAGTTGAATCCTCGTTACATTGGACCTTTCAAAATTCTCGCAAGAATCGGGCCGGTAGCCTACCGACTCGAATTACCACAAGAACTCAACTCTGTGCACAACGTGTTTCACGTATGCAACTTGAAGAAATGTCTTTCTGACGAAACTCTTGCTATTCCCTTGGAGGAAATCCAAGTTGACGAAAGATTGAATTTCGTCGAGGAACCCATTGAAATCATGGATCGAGAGATCAAACGGCTTAAGCAAAGCCGTATTCCTATCGTTAAGGTCCGTTGGAACTCTCAAAGAGGTCCAGAATACATGTGGGAACGTGAAGATGAATTCAAGCGTAAATACCCACATCTATTCTCAACTTCAGCAAGTAACTCTAACTGAAAACCGAGGACGGTTTTCTTTCTAAGGCGGGGAGGATGTGACACACGGTAATTTTTCACTCATATTTAAATAATAAATGGTAATTTATTATTACTAAGCCTAGTCATTAAGCATGCATAAGCTTTGCTTGGTCATTTGAGTAGATAACTCGCATACAGTAGCCTATTGCACTTCTTTTGCATTCATTTCATAATATGAATATTGTGTTATTGTCTTATGATTAAATTTGTAAGACGAGAGGTTATCTCGTTTTCCCAAAGACCGAAACTCGCACGTGCATCGACAATATGATAAGGACAAATAAAACAAATGGTAAATCCCCGGAATGGAAAATATTACCAAGATAATAATAACTCAGAAACGTGTTCACAAGATATTACATTATAAAAATTTTCAAACTTTAATATTTCAGTCACGGCGTTAATATCGCGGGACACAAAATACTTAATATATCTTTCACTTGAATAATAACTCTTACTATCTACAAGTATTACCACAAAGTGTATATTACACAAATTAAAGATAATAATAATAATCCTTCCTTTATAAAAATTTGGGATAACTATCCCTGTGTCTTCACCCCTCACGACAAAACACCAAAGAAAGAGAAGGAAAGCAGAAAAAGAAAAGAAGCTAGTCTTCATCTTCTTCCTCTAGACCTGTGGCTCGTGTAGGTCGAATATCCCAAAGAAGAAACCCAACACCCTCCTTTCATCATCTCCAAGTCTCCCTCACCAAAATCATGAATTACTTTGTCTCACAAACCCTCCTCTTGGAGGCGTCCACTGTCATTCGAATGAATACAAGAGCTTCAAGACAAAAACCACCAAAGAGAAGCACACATCTACATCACTCCACCTAGAGTCAAAGCTCAAGACTCCCTAGGTTGTAGGAGCTTTAGCTCAATTCGGCTTCACACCAAGACCCAAAGAGGAGAAAGAAGGGTCAAGGCTTCCTAAAACACTTCTCCTATTTCTAGTGGAGGTATGAAACGCCTCAAATCAGTTTTCCTTCACCACTCTTACAAAAATTAGGGTTTGTGAAAAGTTAGGGTTTTCAACAATTGATTTGGGGGTTTTGAAATTAGGAGTGCACTTGAGCTAATTCAAGCTTCATTTGGTTCGAAACTCTCGCAACAGCCTTCGTCCTTCACACCTTTGTCTCTCGAGTTGAGGTTATAAATCTTCTCTTGTTGTAATGTTTTGTGCGTTGTTAATGTAATATTAAGTTTGGTAAATTGTATCAAAAATTTGTTAAACCACATTTTTTCTTTGTTGCTAAGTTGAGATTTAATTTGGTCATTGATTTTGTTGGGTTGATTTCTGTCGAGAGTACGGAAACAAGAAACTGGATAAGTTGAGTTTTATAAATCCTACTAGTGACAATTGATGTTGAATCCAGAAAACTATTGTTAGTTGTGTCAATCGTGTCCGAACTCTAAACTTGCGTATAAATTTTAGCACCTTGTATCAATTACAAATATATGACTTTCGGTTATAAGAAATGTCATCTTGGTTTGTATCGAGTGGTAATCGACTCGACAAAGAGCCGTAGTACTCACACCGCATGATGTGTATGTTGTGGGTTGTCCGTCGACAAACCCTCACAAAGAAACTTCACCTTTAAATTCTTGTTAACAACATGTGCGAGACTAGAGTCGGATAAAAAAAATGAAATGTGAGCGAATGTAGTTGCCACGAAAAATAGGTCACGACTCATTAGTATACATGTTAATGATGAAATCGGGTTGAGTAGTACTCAACTAGTATGGTCTTTTCGTTTCTTTTTTTGTTCTAACGTGTTAAGGTTTACATGTTGGCCCCGAGTAATCTTCGATGGTAGTGAGGTCGAGTGACTGCCGACCAGTCGCGAGGCCGAGACCATAGTGAAGACTGTGTGTGCCGAAACTGAAATATTTGACTATTTTTCATTTGCGGCAAATAGATACCTTAGCATTAAAATTTTGAAGTGTAAAAGTGTTAAAACTTGATTTTGCAAACCCGCTTATAGGTGGCATTGGGCGCACCCCAGGATGCTTTCCAAGGGAGCCTCCTATTTCATCTTTGGGCCGAAGCCCTTTCATTGTCCTTATGCTATTTCGGGCCCAGGCCCAACGCTATACCCATTTCGCCGGCCACCACCCATCCGCTTATCATAAGCCTTCGCTAACAATTTAGTCGAGTCGTCAAGTAAAACCCGGTGTCTAAACGGAGACAAATAAACGGAACTCGTTTCGCCTATTATTCCTTTTCATTTCGTATACATTGTCCTAACGCCAAACGTAAAGTCTTGATACAATTAAAACAAGTGTAAAGGTTTTAATATAAGAAACAAGTGCTCAAGTCATGATTCACATAATAAAAGCCTACGCCAACGTTTTAACATAAATATGTGCAAGTAGACATAGTTATGTCACGAAAATTATTAGTCGTAAATGATAAATGTTGAGAACAAATTTTGATAAATAAATAGAGACCACTATATCATTTTATCATTCATTAAATTTGAAAGTCTCCAAATTTAACTTAAGTATTTTCTAAATACAATTAGAAAATAAATCAACTAATATTAATTTTATCAAAACCATTATGTGTCAACTTAAATGAGTATATATACATTTATATACTTACTAGAATAATATCGTCATTATTTTACAAACCAAATCTTGGATTTTTAATACCTTTAAATGTCAACATGAATAAGTATATATACAATCATATACTTACTAGTAAAATATTATGAGCCAAATTCGGTCTTAATACCATTATGAAAACAAGATTAAATTAATTATTCTAAGTAAGTGCTACTTAAAATAATGAACTAAAACATTGCCCTCCTTATCTAGGCCGCGTGTCGGTGCAGCTTCACAATATTCACTGAATCCCACTTTTGGATTGCTCATTTGCTAAGGTGAGTTTCATAGCCCCTCTTTTACTTGATAAATTGTTTTATACATTTTGGGGTGAGAAAATATGCAAAACCTTTTTATGGACCTGAACTATTGCATGATTACTATTACGTGGTTTAGCCTAAGCCCTTATGTCCCTAGAAATGCCCTTTTTTCATGAACCGCCGCCTCCTGCCGGGAGCGCGAATGTTATAAATAGATCTATTGAGGGTGACTCCTCCGTTCGGTTGGCCATGCTTAGGCCAAGGCGAAACGATATCATGTCGGAATCGAGTGTTGAGGACAAAACACTCGCATTGGGCCTATATATTGTATGATTTCATTTAGCATACGTAAACCGTCGTAGTATCGGTTGCATGAACTTAGTGCTAACGTAATAGACATTCATCCATATATCATTATATTCGTTGTAATGATTATATGCCTTTGATTATGGTCCATGCTTACTGTTTTAATTTAAACCTACGAGCTTACAAGCTTTTAGCTGACCTTTTTAGCATATTTTCTCAGGTGTTTAAATTGTGATCATGGATGCAAGGCAAGAGGTGGTAAATGGTCGTAGTAATGTCTTAAAAAGTGTTTTTACACATAATGATGTTTTTAAATTGGGACCACTAAACTTATGGGAGGTGCCCATTTTATTTAAACAATGTTTGTAAGATAATGTTTTAAAACTATTTTATGAAATCAAACGGAGTATGTATTCCGTCTTTATTACTTGTGTTATGATCTCCGATTTCGTAACATTACCCATAACACGTATGCTTCCGCTAAACCAGATTTGGGGATGTTACATATCATTTGTGTGCTTGCTCTTGATCTAAACTTTTGGCTTTTTTTGTACCAAACCTTGTGATCAAGATCAAGCACACAAATGCTACTAGGAGCGATGTTCAAATAAGCAACCGAAGCCATCAACAACATTATATACATGGGCCTTGATCATTGACGTGTGTTGATTGCGATAATATATAAGTGTGTTTTGTTCATGACATGCCACACTCCTTCATTATCCCATTCAACACGAGTTAATACTCTCTCTCTCTTTTCTAGAATCGACAATTGTATCATACTTTAGGTAATCTTAATTACCTTAATAGCGCAACGATGTTCAAGTCCATCACGTTCTTCATTTCTTAATATTAACAAACGATATTCAACATAATTACCCATTCTGAGTTCCCACTACAATTCCTTTTGTTATTTCAGCAATCTAGCAATTTGCTTGGTGCAAGCTTTTGCGCAAAGAGTGTTGAAAAAGCAAAAAAAATTGTAAGGGGGACTCAGAAGGGTTAACTATGTTGATTTTAGCTTATTACAGTTGTAGGAACTAAGTTGTAATAGACATGTAACATCGTGTGTCAATTTTAAGAAATGACGAATGTGATGTACTTTCAATTCAATTAATACATAAATTGGTTGGTACCTTATGAGGGCATCTTGTTCAACTAGCATCGAAGCAATGCCAGTATCATTGATAAAGCATACTCAATTAATATAGAGTGATAAGAAGGAAAGAGAAGATGTCGTAGAAGTGTATTTGGCGCAAATACATTTTTTTTGCGATATCCTCTTTTTTCTTTTTATCATTCTATAGATAAGTATCTGTTACGAGTGATCCTTGCTTGATGTCGATCTAAGCTATTTATTGGGTACCCTCATTACTTAGTTGGTGACTCATTTAAGCTTGTAAATGAGACTGAAACTTAGAAGAATAGGCTTTATGACTAGTATAAACTTCTTTTCTTGAATTCCAATCTTTTAGAGTTAATTTCAAAAACAGTAAGTGTTAACTTGATTTTGTTAAAAACCCCTAATTTTGTTTTTGACCTAATTTTTTATAATAGCCAATAAATTGACGGATAATTGATTGGTATGATCCACCTATGTGTCGACGGGCTGAAAAAATAATTCCAGAGGGGTTGCACAAGAAAAGACTCTCCAAGCTAAGAAGATGAAGAAGATGTTGCTTATCAGTTGGTTGTTTTTCCTTTTTGTGTTTGCTTTCAAGTGGTGAATGGTTGAAACTTGATGTATGAAGTGTTTGAATGGTTAGGTTATGGTTAGATTGTCCTAAGAAAATGTATCAAGTTGTATTTTGGATTCGCAATGAATGAAAAAAGCAGTTTCAACTTGAGGTATATGACAGTGTGTTACCAAATTGTTCAAGCATTATAAAATATTTGCATACATAGATGCATATTTCATTACATAGTTAGAGCATACATAGATGCATATTGCAGCCACTACCAGCATTATAAACTAGTAGATCAAGTACCATCAAAAGATAATGACATAGATATTAAAATAAAAACATTAGAAACAGTTCAAGCAACATCAAAAGCTAGCCCATGCTCCTTTTCCCTTTCCCTTTAGTGTCTGCATTTGTTCCAAGTCCAGTTGATGGTTTTTTGACCCCAAACTTCTTCTCTTTGATTGCTGCCCAAGTCTCCTTATTTGCAAGCCCTATGACTTGAATCCTTTTACCAGGGATTAAAAGAGTTTGAGTTTCAACCTGCTTAGCTTGTATAGGAGCAGTGACAGAGCTTTTACCCTTGTTTGACCTAGCTTGATTATCTTCAGAGCTTGAATGATAGCTAGACACAGAACTTGAACGAAACCGGAATCTGAGCTTAAATCAGCAAAGTATGGTAAATGCCAAGGTGGACCTGGACCCATGAGCTCATCAGATGAGTCTGTCATCAGGATTTCTGATGAGCTTGAATCATAGGAAATGTAAATTATTTCTGTCCAGTTACCTGCATTGTTGTTGGAACTCATAGTTGTGATCTTTGGAGAAGTTGGTTATTGTTTGACAGGTTATTTGTGTATTGGCGTGAACTTATAAGTGAAGTTGAAGGTAAATGCATGGTTAGAAAAGTGAGTAATGTTAATGTCAGTTGTTATTCAAGTTAAAGGTGAAGTATAGAAGCTAAATGCAATTAAATGCAATCTATCCATGTGTGCCTTATTGCAAATATGGTTTTGTATGTATTTGTACAAATATGGTTTCAATAAATAAGACTTTGAATTTTACAAATTGACTAAATAAGATACACATGTACAAAAAGACAGTTGTACTGAGTACCAAAACACACCCATGACTACATTCACTTTTACCAATTGACTTTTAAAAGTCTAAATACAATGTACCAAAACAAGCATAACTGGATTTGACTTTTACCAAGTATAATAACATAAGTCAGTACAAAATTACCAGGAGCATATATAACTTTGTCTTAGATACAAAAGGTATGTAATTATACTGCATATTAGCTAAGTAGTATCAATCCTACATTGTTTTACCAAGTGTTTACATATGGCATATGTATAAAATAGCCTCACAAGTGGCTAGCCATATTTAGTCAAATTGTTAAGTCTTTCATTATTGGTTGTTGTTGCAATGCTTAACTGCTTCTATTGCTGCACTGCTTGATCCTTGAACTGTTGCTGCATTTCTCCTTTCCTGAAACAGGATCAACTCCTGAAAAGGCTTTGGATGTTTCTGATTGTGATTAGATTTGGAAGTGTAATGTAGGTTAAGAATGTTTTAAGTCTTTCTAGGTGGATGATTAGGAACTTAAACTACATTTCATGGCTTTTCTTTCGTACAATGTAGCTGGACAAATGCATGTGGAAACAATTTTTGTTGCATCTTTTGTAAACTATTGCTTTTGACCATCTTAAATTATGGAAATGCAGTATTTAATGTATCTTATATTTCAGTTTTCAAGTCATTTGTGTGTTGTGTCTTTGTGCTATTCCGCGTCTTTGTGTAGTCCATGTGCAAACATGGAAATGTAGTCCATGTGCAGTATCATACAAATACTTTCTTGATTAACAAATGCAATATTCTTTTTTTCTCTCAAATGGTGATATGACATTTATGACTGAATCAGTAATTTACAAGAATTCAACAGTTAAATGGACATATACATAAAGCCATATCACAACAAACATTCAGTCTAAACAAATGCAGCATATGGATAAACAAATGCAGCATATACATATGCATAAACAAGTGACAAGAATTCAACGACTAAATCCATATCACAACAAACATTCAGTCTAAACAAATGCAGCATATGCATAACATGTACAACAGGTTCTTGATTACAAAAACCTAGATTCCATTATACGCACATGAAATACATCATACAACTGATTTCTTGATTACAAAAACATCATAGTCCAAATAAACACTACTTCATTACCAATACAAACCAAGCGAAAACAACAAATATTATGACAAATGACTTCCAAAAAGAAGTTTTTTTTTTTCCTTCAAATCATTCTTGAGTTGCTGGATTTTAGCTTGAAGAAGAACAAGCTTTTGTTGGCTGCTTATTGCATTTTGTAGTTCTTGTCTTTGTGATGGATTAAGAAGCGTATACATTTCAAACAAATGATCTTTGTACCAATCATTATCCATCTCCGGATCAAACCAATCCCAAAACTTGCATTTCTTGATTCCAGTTTTGTATCTGTTAGGACTAACAATAAATCGTCTACAAGAGTTTTCTTTCGTCCAAGAAGTGAGGCTCATAAGTGGAAGATGGCATTCCTTTCAGTTTCAACAAGTTCATTTGGTTTGAATAGTTGGAAGGAAGACATGTTTGATAGGGTTTGTATCTGGGGAAGAAGAGGATGAGAACAATGGTGGCTAACCAAAATTAGGGATTCTTTTTAGGTTCCTCCAAAATTTGATAATAACCAAAAAGACATACGCATACATGTTTCATTTTGTTACATAATAACATCATATTCAAACTAAATTGATACTCTTAAACTACATAATCATTCCTTTTTTATAGTTGTCATATGTTTTCCTAATAAAATTACAAAATCATCAATTTTTTCTGTATACATCACACCAAAATAGAACGAAAAGCATGGTATTGGCATATTTTTGGTTCTAGTTCAGCAATTACAACCTAGCCTGAATAAGGATGGCTATTAGTGTGAATGTTCCTATTACATCACTAGTACAATCACCTTTAAAGGTATTTCAAATATGCAATTTTCCAACACTAAATTACATATGCATGAAGACTGGAATTGAAGGAACAATATCACAATTAACAAACAAGAAGGCAAACCTTTTATTCAACACGCAAGAGTTCTCAACCACATACATTTCATACAGACTCAAACAAAACTATTAGACAAGCAAACGAAACAACTCGACAAGCAAATGAAACAACTCAAACAAAACAACTCGACAAGCAAATGAAACACACGACATAGACCATAACAATCATCGCGGTTCATTGACTTTTCCCTTTGCTAGAACCTGGACCACCTTTTCCCTCCCTTGCATTCTTTTGCTTGATGAAATGTTCAAAAAAAGCCTCAAGATTCGTTATCCTCATTCCCAGTTCATCGACTTTTGCCTCCATTCTTTCACTACAAGCATCGGCCAACATCTGTCTGTAGTATGGCTTTTTCCTCAACCATTTCAGAATGACATCTCTCATCCACGAGTTAATGTTCTTATAAGAACCATATTCCTCAATAATTTCATCGCCATATATATTAAGAACTTCATCAAAGAGTGGTATGTTCGATAAAACCTTTGACCACTCCTCTTCCGGTGTGTAACCAACCATTGTTATATGTGTTTTGTGAGAATTGACGATTGGGTTATGTGTACGTTTTGCTGAATTGAGGATGATTGGTTATATACAAGTAAAAAATTAGCGGGATAAAGTTGCAATAAAGCGGGAAAAATCCCGACGACACGTCGTCGGTAACGAACTAGCGGGAAAAAATCCCTCCCAATTATTCTCTATTATTTACAAGCGGGGGAAGGCCAAATTTTACATAAATAGATCCCGACGACATGTCGTCGGGATGTAAACACTAATTACAAGGATTAACGCTAATCAAACGCTAAGAGGGATTATTTTTTTTATTATATATGGTCCCGACGACATGTCGTCGGTGCCAAGTTGGCGGGGGTAATTCCCGCCCAACTATTCGCGATTATTGAGAAGAGGGGGAAAAGTCAAATTTGATCAATATGTTGCTGACGACATGTTGTCGGCATACTTTGGGCATAAAAATTCAACGCACCGGAGGCTTGGTCAAACGACTTTTTTGTCGTTTAGTGTATATTGCTGACGGCATTGTGTCGTCGGCAATCTATGCGTAGCCTGTTCTACTTATTCTTGTAGTGCAATCTTTGCGTGCAACTTAGGTATACTACAAGGAATACTTTTAAAATCTTTAATCTCTCTGTTTCGGGTTTGTGTAAATGGTTTGATGCCTAATAGTGTCAATGTTCTTTAATCGATTGTTAATCATTTGCTTTAAACATACCAAACTTAGTTGTTGGCTATTAGTAAGATATTTCATTACAGAAAATTGACATTTTGGTCATGCTACAAAAGTAGTAATTAAAGAGAGCTTAGGCCACAAATATCACAACAACCCCTGAATGAAATTTTGAGGCATGAACAGTCCACCACTACAGAAAATTTGTATCTGGTTGGAAACTTTGAAGGTTCAATAGTGGCTGCTGATGAATCCAAAGACCTACAAAACCATAGAACCATACAAAAGTTGTGCTCCAAAAACAATTGAGACAGGCATTCTTGATACCATAACTCTAGTGGTGGGAAAATTTGCCTCATCTACTATATATGGGCCGTTATCGTAACAGGTTAAAATTCGCCCAAAGTGTATTTCTGAACCTCATACATAACTTTATTAAAATAACTAAAGAAATCGACACACTAAAGGACAATTAGTTATAATAAAATATATTTGACCATAGTGTTTTGGTTCGGCCGGATCTAACCCACACATTTTGTCACTAATGTAAAACATGCAGCCAAATTAAAGCGTAGCTAGAGAACCACCAAAACTCACCAGTCTACTGCTTCTTAAACAATTTTTGTGATCCACTTGGATGCTGGCAGTCAGAAACTTGATATTTAATTACCCCATCATCTGGTATGCTGATGTAGGCCTCACAGTAAACTGAAGAGCAATAAATATAGTAAGCGTACCACAAGTTATGATCCAAAATTGTAATATAAATGAACAATATAATTGACAATCAAAATTAGAAGTTACCTCAAAACATTTGCAAAAATAGCACAACGATTAGTGATTACCGACAAACCAAGTTTCTCAAAAGTCTCATCGCAACAATGATTGTGATTACTGAACAGCGGAGAGGCGGCTGTAACAAAAATAATTCTAAAAAGTCAAAATTACAAAAAGGATGTAGAAATACAAGAAAAAAACTTCAAAACTTGATTAATAGTCATAGATATATTAATCAACTAAAAATATTACCTCAAAACTTTGATAAACCTTTGTTGGTTGAAATATAGGGTTGTGGCAAGGTCCAATGGTTGTGAGGTGGGTGGTGGTGAGGCCGAGTGCTAGTGAGATCCGGTCGTGGTGATGGTTAAAGATGACAAATGTCGATATATGTTAAAGTTGCCCACTCAATCGATTTTGGAAAAGAAAATTTCACAAGCATCAATACAAGAAATAGATAGGAGAAGAGATTGGTTGAACACGTTAAACACACACACACAAACATAATCATTGGCGTCTGATTGTAACTAAGAGTAGCACGTTTGTTAGTTTTAAATATGTTAGGTTACTAGTTTTAGTGAAAGAAAGTGAATAAATGAACAACCAACCCTCAAGTGAGGGTTATACAAGAGTATTTATAGGAGGGTTAAGCTAGGCAACACACCTAGTCCCTTCCTTTCTCCTATGGGCTTGGGCCTAAGCTCATGGGCCTTCTACATAAGCTTAAGGCTAATAACAAACATAAAGGCCATAATTAAGCTAACTATTACATATGAATTACTAACACTTGATTTAGGTTTAGGAGTGATTCCAACAATCTCCCTAAGTGTTAGTGATGAAGAATATAAACGGTGAAGGCGTTGATGTAATAGTAGCTTTGACGTCTTCTGACATTCTTCTTTCTTGTGAGAAGAATTGCCTTGATTCGCACAATCTCCCAAAGTAGAGAAATTGTCTTTCGTTAAAAGCTTTTGCTTTGACGTCATCTTTAACTTTGTTCTTTGATCATTGTTCTTTGTGATGGTAGTGATAGTATGTTGTTGTTGTCCGCATCAAGTCTCGCCTCAGTGTCTACTTCATCGCTCCAAAGTGTCCACGTCATTCTTCAACATGCTCACACGCCTTTAACGTTGGATAATTGTATCGATGAAGTTCTTTAAGTCTTTAACTTTGTAGATTCTTTGGATTGACGAAGAATCATTCGACTTTTGTGTTGCTTTTGGATAGAACTTCCATTAGTGATGATGTTGGCATGAGCATGTGAAGAATCAGACGATCATTCCGCCTCCGAGCTTCCATAAGAAGAAAACATGAAAACGGTTAGTAATAAGCGGATTCCGCACTTACAAGTTTGAACTTCGAGAGTGTTAACAACATAGTGTGAAAACACAACTCTAATTCTCACAAAGGCCGCTCTCGAACTGAGTCCCACAAGTGAGATAACGCGATGTACCAAGTACATCTACAGCTTCGAGATGAGTCGCCGAGGTACACCAAGCATCACCTCACGATCAGACCGCTTTGAGACACACTAAGCGTAATCCACGGGAGTTACCGGCGACCGCCGTGGTCGTTTGATGTTGACCCGGCAGAGTTTCCATTCAATCACCGAGGATCACAGTTGTGAACCTCTCATAAATGTTCTCGATGATTGCTAAGATCCGAGAAGGACTCGATAACGCACCACCGATGTTCTTATTGTTGAACATCAAGTGATGAAATGTCAAGTGTTCCTAAGAGATCTTTGATGAATCTCGTGGCTCTAGACTCAATAGTGCTTTTGGTTTTCCGAGCGGAGACTAGGAGAGGGTCTCCTTCTTCAATACCAAATGATCTCTAAGAGAAAGCCAATAGTTTACGAGGGTTCCCCGTGAGAATGAAACAAGCTTCTATTGAGAGAAACTTGAGTGGTTAAGAAGGTTTAGTGCATGCGCCATCGGGTCCATGACGACTTTTAATCTTCAATACCAAGGCCACTAAGTGACAACCAAGAGTATATGAATTGAACCCGTGTCCGCTCTAAGTTGAATAATTTTGAGGGCTATTTCTTTTCACCCTTTCTTTGCATTTCTTTTAATTCTTCAACTCCTTCTTTCTCCGATTCTCATTTTCTCCTTTTTATAATCGTACCTAAGGACTTCTAAGTACTAACTATTTGTGATGTCCTTGGGTAGATCCTCCGCTCAAGCGGATCATAGGACGGTTATTCCTAACCTTAGTCACCTTATAACTCCATGACTAACCTATGTTGCCATAAAATCAATTTTCAAGAAAATCTCTCACAATGGTTATGATTGTAAAACATTTTGTACCATTGTAAGAGTTTGATCTTTTGCGTAAATACTCCCTCCACATGTGCTTAAGAGTTTTTACGGAAATCAGACAAAGAGGAAAGAGCGCGCACTTTATGAATTGATCAACTCAAGATAGACAATCCCCATGAGACACGGTTACGCTGCATAGTTAAAGAGTTACATTGTCGCCTTTTAGGTGACAACTAGCTCTAATAACTACCTTGAAGGTGTAGACAAACCTCGAAAGGTTGTCAAACCCGCGAGTTCATGTCTACCAAGAGTTTCTCGAATGGTACTTTCTACTCGGACAAGTCCTTTGCAAGACACGCTTACATTACTAGCGAACTAGCTTGAAATTATTACCCGTCCCGACAAGTCTTTTCGAGTTACTAACGCTTCAAGACCACAATTCATTGGTTAAGTCTATAGCACAAGGATTCATTTGCATTTACACAACATATTTCTTATCACATAATTTTCTCCCCAAAAAATGGCATATAAAATGTTATTTTTGAAAAGTTGAGAATAAATATGACCATTTCGAGTGTTGCAGAAGATGACCACTATGAACAATTTGTGAACAAAGTTTTAATTCAAATACTCCCCTCAACAAGTGATATAAACGGTTGAGGTTTTGAAAATCATACGGGAAGTACTTGTTCTTTTGAGCAAAACCTTTAAAAGTGAAAGGTTTGATAGGTTTTACTCAAAAGTAAGAAGCTTTCGCCCTTTTATAAGGATTGTGGCAATCAAGCGCACTACGTGGTCCTTTCTTGACAAGAACGGGTTGTACATCGATATGTGTGCACAAGCCATTGACATAATTAATCACACATCCAAAGTAATAATGAAAGAAGCGGTTCAAGGGTACCAGAAGTCCAAAGATGTTGCCAGAGTGCGAACCGGCGCTGATAGCCGGTGATGTTAATCCTGGGTCGACCACCAACAAAGCTTTCCAAGGTTCTCGAATCGATCCCGCGATACAACCTTTCATCAATCATAGTGATGATCCTCTCACATCCCTTCGATCCCGAGAATTCCATCGCTTAGAGACCCTATCTTTCATGTATATCCTTCAACCTATAAGCCAATCCGTCCCTAACCATCTTCAAAGTGTGATCCCCAAACTTGTGAAGATCTCTACACGCCATTAAGCAATTTCTTTGAAGTTCATCGCGATAAACGACGCCAAATGGTTTGCTCGATGAGTGTATATTGTGAGAGCCGGTTGATGTCGGGAAGATCTAGCCGAGGTGGAGTGAAGTTGACACGGTCCGATAAGATTCAACCGCAGTCGGAGATCTTCTACACGCTCTTTGATGACTATGCTTCCGATGAAGATGAGCAATGACTTGATGAATTCACGTTGTACTTCAGCTTGAAAATTGTCTCATGCGACCTCGCACTTTGGCAAGGTACATGTCTTCAATGTCGTTGATAGACAAATTCTCAAAGTCCGCTTCAGAGAATGCATAATCCTTTCGCCTTGCCTTTTGACCACAATATTCTTGAGAAAAGTGTAGTCCCATTTGGACGAAAGATCAACATGTTTGATGGCAACGATACTCTTAGTATCGAACACTTCATGTTGAGACTTCAACTTGGCAACAGTAGTAGATTCTTCTGCTCGCCAATGGTGAATCCCATACATTGCATCACGGTCATACCGCCACATTGTTGGAGAACATGTGGTTAGCTCTTTCCTCGATGGCTATGCGCTAGAGTATATGGTCACGGAATGGAAGTGTCGAGATGTAGCGTATTTCCTTGAACCATCGCCACCATGTAGAAGAAATTCCAAGTCTTTGTTGAAGAAATATCGAATGGAATCCTAGGCTCATCCGGTTGGCCAATTGTTGGTAGAGGTTTAGACCACCGGTGTAATATGGAGGGTTGTCCCGCTTGGTGAAGTCGATGTTTGCTTCGGGTTGAGCCAATCCATGTTGTTAGACATAGCTCGAGCAATGTTTTCAAGGTGATATTCGACCGATGGCACTTTCCGAGCTATCTTTAACAGCTTGAAAAGCTTCATTCTTGATTCGCCTCAACTCGATTTCGCCATCTTCTTTACTCGGAATTTTTCTTGCAGATCTTAGCATGCTCCAATGTATTACCGCTCACCGATCTTGACCTTCACCGGATAGGGGTGGAGTTAACAAGTGTAGAAAACCATTCAAATTCTTCATGTTATCTTCATCTAGCCATGATACGACGCCGCCTTAGGCGCCTTCTTCTTCTTTTCTTAGGCCTAGATGAGGATTCTGGTTTCGACTTTGTCGGGAGAGGCGGGTTGTTGTTGGGGCTCATGGAATTCTTCATCGTCACCACCCGATACTCAAAATGATCACCGGTTTTCCGAGTCTCGGTGGTAACTCATAAGAATCCCGAGGTTTTTCAAAGAAGAGCGAGGAGGAGATCGCCTTGGTGGAGAGGGCCTTCGGTGGAGGTGGCATTGATGAAGATTCACCGACTTCTTCTGGGCATTTAGGTGCGTAGTCTTTGTCCTTATCATCGCCGCCTCTTGGTCGCTTTGGTTGAGTTGTCGATTCTTTGCATGAAGACTTGAGTTGATAGTCTAATAGAGTCTCAAAAACTTAGCTTCATCCAAGTGAAGGTTCCACTTTTTGACATTTGCATCACTAATTTAGAAATCAATTCATCTTCGTAGTAATCGATTCTTTGGCCATGATATGTTTGACCAATGTAACGATGTTTGGAGTAAGAAGTTTGGAATATAACTCCTTTGTTACTTTAGGAATGGTGTCGAGAAGGAATTTGTGAGTGTCTTCTCTTGCCATCTTCTCCAATTCCTTTTGGAAATCTCCACCGATAAACTTCGGATTTGTTCCTTTCTCACAACAATTCTTTTATCCCGCCTTGAAGAAGGTTGATTCACGAAGAAGTTGATTCACTTTTTGTTGGTAACATCCTTCTTCCGTACTTGCTTGGCAGCCTTAACAATCCTTGTTTTAGCCCGGATAACCAAGAGTCTCGTTGGTTTCTTCACATATTTGGATGTTGATTTGGTTGATCTTTTGATGGTGGTGGTGAAGAGTGAGAAGATGAATCGATGATGATGAGATGTGAGGAGATTCGTGGTCCTTAGGAGGTTCGTAAGTTTTCTCCTTGGAACGAGTTGGACCGTCTAGAAGAAATTGATCATAGTTCACTTCGTCATCTTGTTCGCTTTTAGCTTGTTCTTCACTGAATCCTAGCTTCTTCATCCGCTTTAGCTTGAGCCGCAGCTTCTTCATCGCCTTTATCTTTCTCTCGATTTCTCGCGTTCCTCAATGTCATGCTCAAGAGAATCTTCCACGCTTTTGTTGTTGCTCCAAAGTGGTGGCACCAGCCCCTTATCGGGTCGATTAATCGCATCGATCCGTGTAGGTTGAACTCCACCACTTGACCCTCCGGGCCACCCATTTGATCCTTAGCAACGTGTTGGAGTCTAATGAATTTGAACTTCTTCCCGTAGTCAATTTCAGTGGCTCTTCTTCCGAGCTATCCTCTTCATAAGGCACAAGTACTGAGTCTTCCTTTGCTTATAACCGCTGTGGACCGGGAGGTTTTGCTACTCAAGGAGGTGCTTCGTTGCAGATTCGAGTAGAAGACCTCTTCGTCTGATTGTGTATCTTCGTAGCTTTTGTCCACTAGCTTTCTTTGTGGTTCAAGCTTTGAATGGGAATAGGAGCAGCTTCCTTAGAAGGAACAACCCTTTTACGAGGAGGATTCCTCTTGGAAACTTCCTCCGACTCTCGCTTATAGTACTTCCTCGCACTTCCTCTTCGGTTTTTCTTGCAGAGTACCGTAAGATTTTTCATCAAGAAAGCCAACTTTGTTCTCTTTCACACCTACCATATATCTTTTATAAGAGTAGAGATGTTTGAGTTCATCCGAGAGAAGGAGATCCGCAACACAAAGACCTTGTTTCTTGGTAGTTGACTCCTTAAATCGACCGTTAGTGTGGGTTCGAACAACAAGTCAAGATTGTCGGGGTCATTGATTCTCTTGGGGATATCCGGGTTATACCCAAGTGCTCTCTGGATCAACAGCTTAGTATATCCGATGTAGGAATCTTTGAGCCAAGCTTTTGAGGAATGTCATCATGTCATCCCAAATCGAGCTTCAACTTCGATGTGCTTCATGTTGATCGTGAGCCCAAAAGATTTGCGCTCTACGAGCTTGATGCTCATAGTCACCGTCACGACCGTGAAATGGATTTTGTGATGATGATATAAAGGGTTCTCCAAGGTCGAGGAATGTTTTAAGATCCACGTGAGAATGCTTATTAATAACCCCAAGCTTCATCGCACTCCAATATCAATCAAGAATTGCGTAATGCCTCTTCAAGAGGTGCAGCAGAGAATTCACCGGGTATGATGTCGTGGATGAGGAGAACCGCAGAAGTCTGCAGGAGTGATGGTGATTTGCTTGTGATTGAGCGCCACCGTCACAACATTTTGACCTTTGACCATCCGCATTGTATTCCGTAATTGTCGTAAGTAGATCTCCGAACAAAGGGCGAGTGGGTGAGCATGTTCGATAGGGATGATTCTTCTAATATCCACCGCAATGAGACAAGAAGATTCCGAGCGGTGAGAGTTTCAAAGTCAACTCGAGATTGTTCTTTCCAATCTTCATTGGGTAGCCATGCGGAAAATATCGCAATGGTGAGAACATTTGGTGCATCCACATTCATTTGAGCGCCATGTCGTGATCTCGAAATAACATTAGCCAAAAGAACCAACATATCGAAAGACATTATGTTAGTCAACAGATGGTTTTATTGTCTAATTATTGAATGTGCAATGTCAATGATTGTTACGAGTCCAAAGTCACTTGTTTGTTCAATAGTCCAATGATGTCGAGAAAAGTTTCGTGAGTTAGTTAACTTTAGGTTTTTAAAGTTTATGTTATCACATAATTTTCACAACATATTACACATTTAAGCTTATTAGTGACATTATTGGATTCGTGACGTTATGATTTATTTATTTACAAGTTTGCACGCGTAACAATTCATAATGAAGGTATGATCAAGGCTTAGGCGTAGAAATGGTAGCTTATGCGTAAACAGAGAAGTATACGCGAGACGTAAGCTTATGCGTAGGATCCTTACTTACGCCGTAAGAAATATTACGCGTGGAAAAGTGGACCTTATGCGTAAAGCTTACGCCAGAGGCGATATAAAACCTTACGCGTAAGGCTTACTCGTAAGAGTAGACCTTATGCGTAGAGGTCATCGCACGCATATCCTTCACAGGATACGCGTAGTCCCTTTGTAGAACCTTACGCGTAACGCTACGCGTAAGATTACTCTTACGCATAACTTGCTACGCGTAAGGTGATCCTTATGCGTAGTTAACTAACAACCTTGATTCTGATTTATACGTGTAGCAAACCTGAAATAACATCATCATAACTTCAATATTAACATTAACATTCATTCTAAAACAGATCATGGCATGAAACTCATTATACAGTTTACGCGTAAAAAATCTTACGCGTAAACCAAAACCCTAATAGTTCATAGATTACGCTTAAGAGTTTTAGCCATAGGAATTACACCAAAGTGTTTATAGGAGGTCTAAGAAGCATATAGAGTATGTTTATCTAAGTTTTATCATCAAATAAGCCATGAATCACAAATACCCAATTCGTATAAACTAGAACCCTAATTTTCAATTTATGAATCATTAGTGTTTCGGGTTATTTCGGGTTTAAATATGCTCAATTCAACTTGAAAACAACCTTATACAACAATCTTTATTACCAAAACGTTCTCATTTGAAAATACCCAAACGACTCATGAACCCTAATTTTGAAAATCAATCAATTCGTGTTTCGGGTGGATTTTGAGGATAAACATAGTATCATTGATGTTATTGAAACGTTTTGACACACTTATTTTAACCACAAACACACACCAATGATTGTGTGTTCATACGCTTATGTAGAACACATAATCATTCATATCTTTCGCTTTTAGCCGTTGGATTTGTATAAAAATCAAAACCCTTGTTTGTAATAACGCTTAGATTACGAAAACACTTACAATATGATGATCAAAACACGGATTTGAAGCTTGATTATTAGGCGAGGATGAGTTAGTTGTGTGTATTAAATGTGAGGATGAAAAGTTAGGTGGGAAGTTTTATTAAAATAACTTTTGGATTTTGACAGCTTTAGTCCCTCCACCTTTTCCATTTTCATCCAAAGCCTTTAACTTCCATTTTGGTTACCAAATAATAGATTTTAAGAAAGAAACTTGACGACACCCCCTCGATTTAAGAAATAATGAAAGGTTATAACTTTTAGTCCGAGGAGTGTCATTGAACCGTAAAATGTGACCACCATTTTAAAGAATCAACCGGATAGGATAACATGCAAGTACACGGTGTTTTGAAACAATTATATTTATTTTCTCCCTCAACATTTGATCGAAAAATACCGAATTTTGAAAGATTAAAGTGTTGACGGAAGAAATGTACTTGCCATGTTGAAAGAAAAATAGATAGAAGAATATTTTTGTTGTTTTATCGTTTTTATATTTTTGTATTTTGTTTTTGAAAATATTTACAAAAGAGATTTTGGTGTTTGATGTGTTTTAAGACTGCTTTAGGAGGTCATCCAATTCCTCTTGAGTCAAACACCTCATACCAATCCGGTGGACCAACTCATTAAACCTAGCGGGAGGCAAGGCTTTGGTGAGTAGATCCGCCAATTGGTATTCTGCACTCACTAAGTATAATTCAACTGCACTGCTCTACATGGTCCTTGATGAAATGATAGCGAAGATCGATGTGCTTTGATTTCAATGTCGAATCGAGTTGCACGAGATCGCAATGGCACCGATTATCGCAAGACATCGGATTCACAAATTACGTAACCATAGTCTTTGAGTTGTGTTCTCATCCAAATGACTTGAGCACAACATGCCGACATGGCTACATATTCTCGCTTGTTGATGACAACGATGTACAATCCGCTTCTTCGATTGCTGTGACACCGCTTATCACCAAGAAATTGTAGTGCTCTCAAGTACTTTTCCGTGAATCTAAGCATCCCGCGTGGTCGCCTCTAAAAGCGATTAGTTCAAAACCGTAATCCTTCGGATACCAAATCCCCAAGTTAATGGTTCCTTGATGTATCGGAGGATTCTTTTAGCCTCGTAGAGGTGGGTTTCAGCTTGGTCGCGATCGATAACGGGAGCATAGATAAACGGCAAAGACAATGTCGTGTCGCTAGTCGTTAGATACATGAGAGACCCAATAATACTTCGGTATTTGGTAGGGTCTACTAATTTCCCATGTAAATCGCCTAGCTTCTTGGTATGAGTCATTGGTGTGGCATAAGTGTCACAGTTTTCATTCCAAATTTGTTTAACAATTCAAGGGCATATTTGATCGACTCAAGAAAATACCACGGGTGATTGATGAACTTGCAATCCTAGAAAGAACGTAAGTTCACCCATCATGGACATTTCAAAATTTTTCTTCATTAGTTTTGCAAAAGCGATTGAGTACTTTTTATGTAGACCCAAAATGATGTCATCCACGTAAATTTGAACAATTAAGATATGTGCCCGTGATATTGTATAAAAAGAGTAGGGTCGATCGAACCTTTGGTGAAATTATTAGCAATGAGGAAAGATGATAGCTTATCGTACCATGCCCGAGGAGCTTGTTTGAGACCATAAAGAGCTTTGTTCGCTTTGTAGACATGGTTCGGGAACTCGGATCAACGAATCCTTCCGTTGGTCGACATAAACCGCTTTTCAGCTTGTCCATTGAGAAACGCAGCTTTGACATCCATCCGAAAGACCGCCATATTCATATGAGCCGCGAACGCGAGAAATATCCGAACAACCTCAAGACGAGCAACCGGAGCAAAAGATTCTTCAAAGTCTATTCCTCTTCCCGACGATAACCCTTAGCAACTAGACGCGACTTGTTTCGGATTACGCCCTTCAAAGATCCAATTTGTTTTTCCAAATCCATTTGAGACCAATGACGAGACCCTCGTTGGTCTTTCAACCAGCTCCCATACTTCAAGACGCTTGAATTGGTTGAGTTCTTCTTGCATGGATTCAATCCAGCTTGTCTTTTGTCATTGCGCCTTTAATGTTTTTAGGCTCGATTAGCGTATGCGTGAGTGCATAAATGCAATGTTCACCATCTGTGTGAAGACGTTGTCTCGTAACGATCGGTTGATTCGGGTTGCCAATGATATTAGCTAGAGGATGGTCTTTTGTCCATCGATGTGTAGAGGGTTGATGTTGGTATACATTGTGCCGATTCGAGGATTCAAATGGTTTGTTGATGATTCCGCGACATCGTGCAAAAGCAGTTGTCATTAGCAAACGGGTTAAAGAACGATTTGGATCAAAATCTGCAGTGGGGTACTTCATTAAGAATATCATCACCGGATCATCATTGTTGGAAGCGGTTTGTTCAACTGTTGTGGTGGAGTCAACTGGTGGTGCTTCTTCAACAGAGTTGTTGTAGCAGTGTATCGTATAAGAGTAGTATCGTTGAGCAATGAAATAATGGATACACCTAGCACGCTCATCAATATCACACCGAATAGAGGAGCAAATAACCTTTCCATTTGTTGACGAGTGAGTCGGGGCTTTGTTCACCGATGATGGGGTTTGAGGAAGTTTAAGCGGTTGTGACGGGTTCCAAGTTGTTATACTCGTAAGCCATTTCCGTAAGTTCATCAAAATGAGCATGAATCGCTTCCATAACCTCGCTTTGTACGACGATTCCGCATCCGTAACCTTTAGAATTCTCACAATATCCAATAAAGACTCCAATGTCGCTTTGGCTTTGAGCTTTCCAAAATCATCACGATCATTATTCGGATAGCAAAGGGAGCCAAATACATGAAAGTGTTTGAGATTCGGTTTATGGTTGTGGAGAAGCTCAAACGGTGTTTTGTTGTGGCGCTTAGTAATCATAGAACGGTTTTGAGTATAGCATGCGAGGATACGCCGCCCATAAGTAATCTGAAGTTTAGCATTGATTAACATTGTTCTTGCAGCCCACTAACGCTCGGTTTCGCTTTTCAACAACTCCGCTTTGTTCTCGTGTACGTGCAATAGATGTCTCGATGTCAATTCCACTTTCTCATAAAATTCACTAAGGGTTTGGTTAACAAATTCAGCCTTTGTCTGCTCGATTTGTCCGACGGTGTTTCGAGTCGAACTCGTATTTTTGTGAGAAAGGTGATGATCATTTGTGGAGCTTGGTCTTTGCTTCAAGAAAGTAGACCCAAGTCCATCGTGAATAGTCATCAACAATTACTAAGATGTAGCGCTTGCCATTGATCGCTTGCACGCCGATCGGGCCACACAAATCCATGTGAAGAAGATGAAGCACATGTCGAGAGTCGTGTTCCACCTTTGAAGGAAAATGAGCACGAGTGCTTTTCCCTTGTTCACAGTCGAGCAAAGATGATCTTTAGAATACCGAATCGTGGAGACCTTCAACTAGTTTGTGTCGAGCAAGATTGGTTATAGTTTGAAAGTTTAAATGTGAGAGACGACGGTGCCATAGCCGTGATTTTGTTGATGTTGCCTTTGAAAGTAAGCGATGGGAGATGAAGCAACCATGTCTTGCATAGAGATAGTGTAAAGACTTGAGTTACGCGAGCCGACATAAGGTCGCTTCCTTGTAGATCACGAATGAAACAAGATTTCTCCCCGAAAGCAACCTCCAAATCTCCATCACAAAATCCGACCTCATCGAAAACAGACACAGACCGAGGCCTTCCACATAATAAACCCCGCTAATTTCGATGTTCCCATTGATATAGTCTCCGTAGCCCATGATAGTCGCAAGTGATCATTCCTAACTCGACAAAGCCAATGAACTTTGCAATAAAGTTTGATAACAGCTTTAAGGTTGCTCGTCATGTGTCGGGAACATCCGCTATCAACAATCCAGAATGATCTCAGATCACCGCATTACACACACGCACGACACGTATGGAATAGAAGTAGATGTGGAACCCAAATGTTAGAGGGTTCCGAGCGCTTATAGTAGACATACACACATCAATAACTTTAGGCATCCATTTAAATCCTAGTGTGTTATATATCCATTTCGCCATCTCCAACTAGTATTTGCTTTAGTCTTAGTGAATGCACTAGGTGGTACTACATTCTTAGGAGGTGAAACCGAGCTACTGGGAGAGAATGCGCTTCTTAGAATCTAAAGAGGCGGTCTACCAATCACGCACTTAGAATGATTAGTGGGCCTAGAGGTATTCCGATTCTTAGGATTCCTTAAACGAGAGATGATAGCTTTAGCAACACATTTGTCATGACAATCGAATTCATACTTTTACGACAAATAACACAAGGTGCATCGATCAATATCAAAAGTACTTAAAGGTTTAGCATTCGTTACATCACTATTTCTATTACATTTGCCGACGCAATATCTATAGTGAAGCAACGTGAGTCTTATTCATGTTCCTAGGGTGTTCTTCTACTTTAGCATTCCTTATTGATCTTTTCTTAGGTCGCAACTTCCTATTCTTCGATGTAGTGCTCCTAGGTCGTGAAGTGCGGACGCTTGGAAAAGAAGCAACTATTCCTGCTTTCAAGAGAAGGAAGCACGTTAGCAACTTGTGTTTTGGTAGTAGGCATTCTAGGTTCACGATTACTAAGTGTTACCGGTGCTATTCTCTTAATCACGGTAGGCGGAAGTTGTTCATACTTTCCTAACATTTCTCTTAACTTAAAGATAGTGTGAATCAAATCTTGATTTTCGTAACTAATGTTACCAAAGAAATGCATTACTTCTAGTGTGTGCAAGATAATGATCAAGTTCGTTTGATGCTTCATGACGAGTCTTATTGAGTAAATCAAATATGACACCATATTCTGCTTAACTTTTACAAGTTCTTGTTCATATTTTGAGATTTGACTTTTCAAAGACACGTTTTGATCATCCAGCTTGCTCAAATTTTGGATTTAATTGCAACCGGTGGATTTTGTTTTGCAAAGCAAGTTCACGATTTTGACAATCTTTTGACACCATTGAAGACGACGTTTTGCATTTGAAAGCTCGTAAGAGACGCTCGCTTTTCAACTTTTAAAGACTCGATCCGAAGCACATTATCGTATTCTCAACAGCACAACATTATCAACAAGACGCAGAGATATAATCGATGCATATGACACGTAATTCAATAACACAATATTATGGATATCAAGACAAATAACATCATTCAAGAGTCGATCAACATCTTTTCTCAACATTTTCTTTTACGCTTAGTATTGGTAATAGATGTTTCGCTTTCTCGAAACGACCTTCATCACTCCAAGTTCCTTATGAAAGTCCTGCTCCCAAGACAATGCACAATTTTTCAAATTTTTAACATTTGGTAAAAGATTTTTCCTAAAAATGTCTCTTTGTTCTCGTGCAGGCGATTGAAAATGTTGAACTTTGATTTCGTAATGATATTCTATCTCATGTTGTAAAGTTTTGAGGTCACCATGAAAATGTCAAAATATCTAAGAATTTTGCGATTTTCGTGTTTTGAGTTTACTTCATCGATGGAAGGTAAAGGACCATAAATTTGTGCATAATCTGGTGGGATTAACATTAGAAGACTCGAGACGCTTTTATGATAACCCTTGGTGTGTTAGAAGAATCCGTTGGTGACGAAGTGACCGGTTTTGAATAATTAAAAGGTTTGTTGTAAACAATGCTTTTAATTTTGATCGACTCGCCTTCTTTGATCTAATTCCTCTTGACGATGATATTCAACAACACTCATAATGTAATTATCAATTTTATATTCTGACCGAAACTTCGTGATTTGGTTTGAATGCTTTGGTTGAAAGCTTAGGTTTGTAATCGCAAGATTCGGTCCATATCCATTTGGATTGGGTTTTAAAGTAAACTTTTCAATAGTCGCATCGACTCACCATGTTTGTAAACAACAGCTTTAAACTCTTTAAGTTTGTTTTGCAAGTCGATAATTTCTTCAAGATGATCATCTATTCGCTTCGTTGAATGCTTTTTGTATGCAGAGAACTGCTTTTGACAAGTTAACAACTCACCTTAGCTTTTTGATTTTCCAAGGTGAGAGCGTTAATTTGTTTTTATGTTCATGTTTCATTGTTCTATTTCGCATAACAAAGCATTCTTCAAGCGGCTAGATCACGATTTGTCTCTAAATATTTTTCGCTTTGATGAGATTTAGTAAAGGTCGCTTCAAAACCTTTTTCACGCTTTTTCTTGAGTTTTGAAAAAGTTGAGTTGCTTTTGTAAACATTCAAAATCCTTGGTTAATGCAGCATTTTTACTTTTTAAGGTCCGATTTAATGCACAACATTCTTCAATTTGGGATTGTTGGTCTTTAAGTAAAAGAGCAAGATCCGGATGAGGCAAAAGTTCGCTTGTTCAACGGAGTCACAACATGATCATTATTTAGATCCTCAAGTATAACCACGGAGTCAATTTGATTATCAATGGAAACCATAAGGTCATCTTGATCGTCAAATGTAACTACGGGTCTAATTGAAAATCGTCGAATGAGATGTAAATGACTCATTTTGAACATTCCGAGCCTTGCGGATTCGGATGTTGGCGGAGATATTAGATCGTAGATAAATATGGTTTGTTCGGCACCGAGACAAGCCATCGTTGTCATACACTGGGCCTGTGTCACTCATGTGTAACTCATGCATATTAGCCATCAACATAATAAATGCATTGGCCCGCAAGTCCTCCATATCATCATCCGAGTCTCAGATCCGCCATAAAACTCGTTTTGTCCGTGAGAGTTCCACCACCTTCATCCTTAAGAGCCAAAAGAAGAGCCTCTTTGTGATAAGCACCGCCCCTAGTCCTCGGCTTTGGGCATGCATTAGCCAGTGTCCTTCTCATTGCGCTTGTAGCATCAAGACCATTCAACCCATTATGAGCATTTCCATGCTCCACCACTTGAGCTCGTTGTTATTCCTACCCATAGCATTAAACCCTTGACCACCGCCCATCCGACGACCATAACCACGATTCAACTTCAACTCGTCCATTGTTCACAACACCGATTTCGTGTGTTAGATGAGGAACGAATACGATTGTTGGATTTGTTGGTATAACGGCTAAAAGCATTAGCAATCATAACAAATCCTTGTTGCAATGCTTCGAACGGATCGGATTCCTCATTAGCTTCACCGACAAATGCTTGAGCATTGTTGTTGTTGTATGGAACCAATTGATTATGTTGAGATTGTTGTGATTGATCATTTGGTGTGATAGTGGCGCTTGGTTGAGTTGCGGTTGAGGAGGATAACTGCTTTGAGCATACAAGGCAAGTTGTTGATTTTCCGGATGTTGTCGTGAAGCAATTTGAGCACGGAGAATCCTTTCCCTATCAACTTCCTTTTCATGAGGCTTCAAGTAATCGTACAACAATCCGTATGTAGAATGATGCATGTTCTTCGCTTGACGGAGAAAATGACATACTTCTCCCATTCGTGACCAAGACTACTCAGAACTTAGTATTAACTGCAATTCTTGGCATGATGATGTTGTGTTTATCCAAATCATTGATGATGTCCGAGAATCGATGATGATAAGACTCTAGTGTCTCTCCGTGTTCAATCAAGAAGTGTTCATAAGCCAAGTAAATTTTGGATTCCATATCCTCCCGATTGAGTGCATCCTTCCATAAGTAGATGAATGTGTTCCCACATTTTCTTTGCGCCTTTTGAGCATCAACACTTCAAGAATTGGGTTTGGTAATCCTAAAAGGATATATTGCATTGCAAGCTCATCGCCTTCATAGTGTAGAAGTTCTTCCGATTCAAGTCTCGCAATAGAGCAATGTTCGATTGTTCATCTCTTGGTGGATTAGCATTTGGATCTCCGGCACAATGACAAGAGGCATCCGAAATGGACCTTCCAAGATAACCTTCTTTAAGAACTTTCCATGTGGCTTCTTCGATCACAAAACCTAAAGAACCTAATTACCCATTGATCGTAGTTTCGGAGTGAGCATTGAGGTCTATCAAGTGATCCAAATTTCATGAATTGATTGTTGGTCGCTTAAAGCTTCACACATCTTTGCAAACCAAGTGGGTTCCTTCATAGTGTTCCTTGATGGATGTTGATTGAAATCGTTTGTGTAGGGTTGAACTTGAAGACTTGGTGGTGTTTGAACCATTTGTGGTGGAGGAATTGCTCCAAGTTGTGGAGTATGTTGTTGATTAAATTGTTGTTGATAAATTGCTTGTTGTTGATTCCATTGTTGATGTTGTGGACTTAGTTGTTGTTGTCATTGAGAATAAGTGTAAGGGAAATAGTTAGAGTATGGTGGTTGTGACATGTTGAAAACTTGTTGGTAAAATGTTATAAAATGGATCTTTGTAGTCGAATGAACCTTAGTTGATGAAGTGTCCTTAGGCGAGAAATCACAATAAACCAAGTAGCACTTATGCGTAAAACACCAAAGTTACGCGTAACAAAGAAGAGTTACGCTGAGGTTTAGCTTACGCAAGTGTAAGTTGAGGAAAAACACTAAAGTTATGCGAAACAAGAAGTTAGGCGAGAAAACTTAGGCGAGGATTACCTTATGCGTAAGACTAAAAATGCTTAGGCGTAAGATAAATCTTATGCGACATCTAGCAAGGCTATTTTCACGCCGTAAGCTTTATGCTTATGCGTAATTTTAGGGCTTTTATCTCAATTATTTTAATGGGGCTGATCTTTTACACTATCACAAAGGCAAAAGATATCCAAAGTCGACGATTTTCGTGCTTATCCAAGAAAGAAAACACGGAGTAAACCACTAAATACTCAAGATCAAACCAAAGAGTGAGTTACGATAAAACTAGGGTTTTGATACGTAGCTTTACTCGTAAGTTCAACTTTGACTAAAATTTGTAATATTACCTTTTGCTATTGATTTAATATAAGTAAAATATGCTTGTTTACTACTGATATACGAGTAAGTGTAACAACAATTTTAGTAAATTTTAACATCATTTTGCATCTTGTGTATTTGTAGAATGGAGTCTAATCCTTCAACCTCGTCAACTCGCAATAATAACAAGGATCCGGGTAGAAACTATGGAATTCAAGATCCAAAAGTTAAAAATAATTTTACATGCAAATTTTGTTCAAAAGTGACTAAAGGAGGAGTGTCGCGTTTGAAACAACATTTAGTCGGAGGTTTTAGTGAAGAATAAACTACTTTTACTGCTTTTGCTTCGTTTATCTTAAACTCTTAGCATCATGCATTTTTCTAAGTACTAAGGGGGAGGGAGTGGTACCCTAGTACCCGAATTGCCACATCACCTCTATCTAATAAAAACCCTCCAACTCAAAACTACCCAATTCTACCCTAACACTACCCTAAGTGGAGGGAGTGGTACCCTAGTACCCGGATTTCTTTTTTTTCATTTTTTTTTTTCATTTTGTAAATAAAACAATATTTCTTTTTTGTTAGTACCTTTATTGTTGAAGGAAGGATACAAACACAAGTCTTCTTCCTGTACCTGGAAAACCAAAAAACACAAGTCTTCTTCCCTAGTACCCAAGTCTTCTTCCCAGATGCAAAACCAAAAACCAAAAAAAAGACAAAAGAAAAAAGAAATACAAACACAACATGTTCACCGATCGGTATAGGAAACCGAATTTGGTACCGCTTGAGCTACCCGATTAGGTGGGATGGTGTTACTGATCGGGTAACACTACCCGATCCCCATACCGATCCCACTCCTCCCCTAAGCGTCATACTTTTCTTTTGACTTGTTGGTTTTACATATGGATTTTGGCTCAATTTTAATTTGGTAGTGTAGTGACATATATATAAAATATGTCGTTGACTTATTTATGATTTTATTACATTTACTTGGTAATTGGTAAAATGTACCAAGTATGATAATTTTTTGTTTTTTCAATACTAAACGCATCGCGTCTAAATTGCGCTCGCATTCGCATCACGCATCACGCATCGGCCTTTGGGACCTTTAGCGCATCGGATCGCAAAACGCAATTTTAAACCAAGCTCGTAACAATGATTTTGCCCAAAGATGTTTCTAAACCAGATTTTTGTGATGAGATAGCTTCAATATCACCAAAATAACACAAAAGTGTGAAACTTGATGAACCAAAACTTCTAAAAGCGATTCGCTGTAGGATGAAACCCTCGTACAAAAACTTGTTTAAAACAATGATCCACGATAAAGTTTGAAACTTTTGCCAAAAACAGATTATTTTAACACCTTAAAACGTTGAAAGTACAAGAATCTTGGATTAAAAGTGTAAAATCGTGTTTTTAAGCCAACCAAAGTATCAAGGACGATGCGACGCTCTACGCAGTGGGACCAAAACCCACTTCAAGAAACAATACGTTCACCCAACTATTAGGCGATTGATACCACTGTTAGGTTACTAGTTTTACAACACAAGCATAATAGGAAGAGATAGAGGGGAGAAGAGATTGGTTGAACGAGACACACACAAACACTACGCGTAATATTATAAGAAAGGTTATGTGAGTAATGAAAGTGAAGTGAATTGAACAACCAACCCTCAGTGAGGGTTATTACATAGTATTTATAGGAGGAAGCTAGGCAACACTTCCTAGTCCCTTCCTTTCTCCTATGGGCTTGGGCCTATGCTCATGGGCCTTCTACATAAGCTTAAGCTAGAAACAAACATAAAGGCCATAATTAAGCTAACTATTACATATGAATTACTAACACTTGATTTAGGTTTAGGAGTGATTCCAACAAAATAAATGAAAACTAACAATATTCTCTTTGTTTTTCTTAGTTCTCTTGTGTAGGGCTATAAATGAACCGAACATTCACAAAACATTTCATTGTAGGGTAAAAAATTTATTCATGTTAGTTTAGCTACCAAATGGACGAACATGAAAAATATTTTGTGTTCGTTTAGTTAAATGAACGAATATGAATAAAAATATTGTTCGTTTATCTACGTTCGTGAGCGTTCGATTATCTGTTCGTTAATGTTCGTTTATATTATTTTTTATTATATTCTAATATCATATCTTATTTTAAATTCTTTTAGTAGAATATATGTGTATACTTAAACGAATGAACACACATAAACCAAATTTTATGAATAGTTTGAACATTTTATGTTTGTTTTTGTACATTTTATTTTTGTAGTTCGTTTACGTTCGTTTAGCATCTTAATGAACGAACAAACGAACATAAGTGATTCATTTAGGTGTTCGTTTACGTTTGTTTAGGTGTTTATTTTCGTTCATTTTTCCGGTTAAACTTAGACAAACGAACATAAACAATGTCTTGTTCGTGTTCGTCCGGTTTGTTTTCAACCTTGTTCTTATTGCCTACACACTAAGTGATTCTCGTGAATTATCCCAATATGGATTTTGTGATACTACGTCTAAAAGGTCGAAATACTTTATTCGGAAAGTGATGTTACATGATTCTAGTACAATTTCCAAGATTATCATCAAAACCTTTACATAGTTTATAAAATGATTAGTATTTGTAATTTGTTGATCAATCAATGTGCCTGTCTACTGATATATGAGGAATATCAATGTATAATTCTAGTGTATGTATCTAGGTATATATACATGTACTGATACATATCAGCGTGCTATGTTTACACCAGTCACTCAAACAATATGACAACCATGTACTTGATATAGTTGATTTAGGTACATATGGCTGAAGAACATGTTGATATTGTTTGGTTTTATGGATATAAATTAGTAGACGTGAGTTAGGATCGAACTCGAGACCATGAGATTGCACACTTTGCGTATGAGAATTAAATTTAATAATTAAATATAAATGTTGTATTTATTTATTAATTAAATGAAATAACTAACGGATGTTAAGTAATTAGTTGTAATGGACTAACGGTCGTTAAATGTAATTGGAAAAGGACTAAGTTGTAAATATTGGGAAGGTTCCGGAATCCCTCTTGTGGGATTACAACCGATCGGCCAAGGGAGACCAAACACAACCCAACTACAACTCAAACTTGTTCACCAAGTTAGTTTGGGTATAAATACAAAACCAAGGTTGTTTGTAATTTATCTCTTGTACTCATTAGCTAAACCTAAAATTTTTTTTGTGTGTGTTTTGCTAAAACCGGTCGACATACTCCCAAGGGTGTCGAACCACATCTTTTTCCAACTCAAGTTATTTGGTTTGATTAAAACTAGCATTGTACGTGTGTACAAGAAAGTGGTACTAACACAATATTGTTAGTATTCTTGGATTGAATTACAATACGGTAAGGGGTAATTCATATAATCATATAAACCCTAATTAGGGTTCATCCAAATTGCTAGTTTGTGAATTTGATTTTTGTTCGGCTAGAATCAAGTAAGGTACGCATATTCTTGTTTATGTTAATTAATTATTCGTTAATAAATCCTATACGCTTCCGCATGTATACTTTGATGTTTTGTGATTATTTATTGAATGTCAAGTTATATAATTCCAACAAGGGCATCACGAGTCATTGGTTTTAATGAGTAACTAATTACTAAACGCAGAAAAACGATAATTGTATGTTGTTTGATATGGTTAATCTAGGGTTTTGGATTATTTTTTGGTCGATTTATTTTTTTTGGGGCATACCCCATTAATTTTTTTAGTCGACACTTAAAGGTTTTTTTAGGGTTTGAAAATTGTTTGCTAACCTTATCAAAACCTAGAATTAGTATATATGTTACGTGATTAATTCATGAATAATATGTTATGCGACATGGAATTTTGATATGCGATCTTGTGACTATTTGTATAATTGTTATGATATATCCATGATGATACATGCATGTTTGTCATGGATAGTTGTGAATATTTGTTTAATTGTTAAGATATATTTTATCACATGTTTTTACGATAAATCTTGAATTGGGAAGACTCAATTATATACATTAATGAATCAATTATGTGCAATTTGGTATATTTTAATTAAGGGTTTACGAATCGATTCATCGATGTATGTGGCTCACTTTCAATTGAGAGAGTGAAATCCCTAATTAATATATACATTAATTTAACGTAGACATTGATTATTAATAGGATTTTATCGAATAAGTTGCATGTGGCTACTTGTTTACACGTATTAAATTGTTTATTATGTGCGCATTGTTTTTTAGTTGTTTATTTTTTATTTGTTTACTTGTTTGTTTATTATGTGCGACAGTTTTAAGCAAAGAGTAATTTTGAATAGAAAAATAATACGGACTAAACAATGATAAACTTTGATTTGTTTTTGAATAGTTAAGTTTTCTATAGTTTAATTGATTGATGATTTTGGTACAAATGGTCTGAACGGCTCACCCAATTTGACGGACTGTGTGGGAAGTATTAAGAGGGGAGCGCTAATATTGTGACCCTCAAGAGGGAGGTTATAGCTTCAGCGCTGACCAAACTCTCCGCTTGCTTGCGAGTCAAATTGGAGCTACTAAGTAAGCCATAAATGTACAAACTCATCTTAAGGGCGAATTAGTTTTAATCCCATGCACCACTTTGGTGGTAATTACCCGAAACACTAAGTGTTTACACTTATGCAAAAGTACGGTATAATGGAGGATAATTAACGCTAAATTCCTTGATTGGTGAACCCAATACCTCAATCAAAACTTTGATAATTTGATCTTTATGAATTGGTAATAAAAAGTTTTTTATTAAAATTATGCTACAAGATGAATGCATGACATCTTTGTACATATTTGATTTGACCATATAAAATCAAAACTAGTACCCTTTTAAATTAAGTTATGTGCCATCTAATTAAAATGAACACTTGAAGTTGCAATTTAAGTCATGACAAGATTTGGCGAGATTGTGATGGAGAGGTAAATCTCTATGTAAAGTCGACCTTACATGGACATATTTGCGCCTCCTTAAGTTAGACACTTAAGTTGAGTAGAAGTAGAACTGGACTCATGGCATAAGATGGGATGAAACATGTTTATATTTGCAATAGCGTTGGAAAATATAAATCCCATAATGATCTAGGAATTGGAAATTGTTTGCCGATTATTGTACGACAGATTACCTTATTATATGTTACTAGCAGATCAACTGATGTAATGAACCTATGATAATTTGGATCCTAGTTTTCGAGAAAATTATATGGTTATATGTTTATATTACCATTGGGTATATTTTATTTTCTTGAAAAGTTGTATTATCGAAAATACTAATACTTGAACATTTTTCTGTAGAAATGGCTCAAAACAACGATAACACTAATATTGCACTAAGTTCTGCTCAAAAGCTTTTTGATTAAGAAAAGTTGATCGGCTCTAAGAATTTCAATTATTGGCACCGCTTCTTTGAGAATTGTCTCAGAGAGTTGCTTGACCGTTAAATTATCCAGACGAACCTTGTCCCCTTGAACCAATAGCAACTGAAGCTACTCAAGTCGAAAAGGATGCTTGGAAAATTGAGTATAAGCTTCATAATGATGTGGCTTGTCTTATGTTGGGAACGATGGAACTCGCTCTCCAAAAGCGGTTCAACACTACTTCCCATTTAACATGCTCAATGAACTTGAACTATGTTCGAGAAACCACCGCCGAGATTTATGACTTGATCGATGCATTACACATACCGCAGGTGGAGAGGGTAAACCCGTAAGTGCTCATGTATCTGGAAATGAAAAGTTACATGGACCAATTAAGGCACTTGTCAAGACTTATGAAGATGACATGGCCGTGAACTTGATCAACAGATCCCTTAACAAGGATTATAATGGTTTTGTTCGAAACTTCAATATGCACCGCTTGGGAAGACAATTCATCGACCCACACGCATTGCTAATTGACTATGAGAAGGGTTACCTCAAAGGATCCTACTCCCGTGCACTTGCTATTCAGGGTGGAAGGATAAATAAGCCAAAACCACAAGCATGAACAACAAGAAGGGGAAGGAAAAGGAAAGTTGATAAAGGTAAAAGGTTATGGCCTATCAACCGTAACCCAAGAAGTACCCTACTCCTAGGAAGGAAAATCCTAAAAGGATCAAGCATGCCACCACCGCAAGGTCGTTGGGCATTGGAAGAGAAACCGTGCTCTCTATCTTGTTGAATTGCGGGCAAATAAGATGAAGTATGACGGGTCCTCGGCCACGGTTCTTGTGTAATTTATTTGTCATTGAATTATTTACTTTAAATCATAAAATTCACGGTATATGATCATCGATGTGGTATTCACATTTGTAATACACCGCAGGGTTTAGAGTGGAGAGGAAGCTAGCCTATGGGGAGCAATATATGCACGTGGAAATGGCGCACATGCAAATTGCTAGCCATAGGAATGTTTAGTTTAGTATTGCCTTCGGCTTAGTATCGTTATTGAAAAATTGTTATTACGCACCTTCTATAATTAGAGGTATTGTTTCTTTTTCAGTTTTGTTGGATGATGGTTTTACTCATACTATTTCACGTAATAGAATTTATGTTTCTTTAAATGGTGTATTTTATTTTAATGCGATTACTGTGAATGGTGTGTTTGAAATTGATGTGATTGGAAATGAATCTAACAAATATAATAATTCGATGTTTAGCATCAATAAGAAAATAAAGTTGGACTTGAATTCTTCTTATCTTTGGCATTGTAGACTTGCACATATAGGCAAGGCTCGCATGCATAAGCTGCAACAAGAAGGGATTTTGCAAAATATCAATGATGAATCATTTGATAAATGTGAGACACGCATATCTGGGAAGATGACGAAGAAACCTTTTCATAGCAATATGGAGAGGCTTCGATCTACTTGGTCTTATTCATACCGATGTGTGGGACCACTTAGACATGTGTCAAAGAGAGGTGCTAGCTACTTCTTAACCTTTATTGATGATTTCAGCCGTTATGGTTATGTTTATTTACTTAAGCATAAACAAGAGGTGTTTGAAACATTTAAGGTTTTCAAAGCAGAAGTAGAGCTGCAATTGGGAAAGAAGATTAAAGCTCTTCGATCCGATAGAGGAGGCGAGTATTTAAGCCAAGAGTTTAAAGATTCCTTAGCTGAGAATGGAATTGTCCAGAATCTCACTTCTTCATATACTCCACAACAAAATGGTGTATCGAGAGAAGAAATCGTACATTGTTGGACATGATACGATCTATGTTTAATCTTACTACTCTACCTTTATCCTTTTGGGATTACGCTTTAGAATCTGCTGTTCGATTCTCGAATATGGTTCCCACAAAGAAGGTTGATAAGACAACATATGAAATATGGCATGGTAAAGCTCCTAACCTTGTCTTATTTAAAGGTCCGGGGTTGCATGAGGCGTATGTTAGACGCGACTCGCAGATAAACTCCAACAAAGATCTCGTGAAGTGTATCTTCGTAGGATACCCTAAGGAAACTATGGGTTACTACTTTTACCGTCCAACCGAAAATAAGTAATTGTTGCTAAGTATGGAGATTTTCTTGAAAGTGATCTCGTATCTCAAGAATTCGTGGGAGAGTTTATGATCCGGAAGATGATCATGAAGATGCATTACCTTCCGAAACACTAACCTACTTCCGGTAGAACCCGATAGTCCGGGTCCTCCACCGAAGTTGAAGTGATTCCCGTCAGAGATCCGTAAGGTCTACACGTGCACCGAACGTCTATGTCTTAACGTAGAGGTTGAGGAAACTATGTTAGGAGATCTTGGAGAGCCTACTAGTTATAAAGCTGCCATGGTAAGTCCTGAAAAGGACAAATAGCTAGTTGCAATGAATGGGGAAATGAAATCCATGAGAGAAAATGAAGTCTAGGAAGAGGTTGACTTACCTCCAAATGCCACGGTGGTTGAAAGTAAGTGGCTCTATAAAATTAAGACTGACATGGATGGCAATATACACGTCTATAAAGCTCGTCTAGTTTCGCAAGGTTTTACTCAAACTTATGGCATAGATTACGAGGAGACCTTTTCTCCTGTAGCGGACATTAGAGCTATTAGAATTCTCATATCTATAACAGCATACTATGACTATGAGATATGGAAAATGGATGTCAAAACTGCCTTCTTGAATGGTCTTTTAGATGAAGACATCTATATGAAGCAACCTGAGGGGTTCGTGAATCCACAATTTCCAAACCGTCTATGCAAACTTCAAAGGTCTATTTATGGATTGAAGCAAGCATCAAGGCAATGGAATAAGAGATTTGATGAAGAAATCAAAAGGTATGGATTTATTCAAAATCTTGATGAGCCATGTGTATATCACAAAGTTAGTGGGAGTGATGTAATTTTCCTTATCCTTTATGTCGATGCCATATTAATTATGGGAAAATACATTCCAAGTTTGCAAAATGTTAAGGCATATCTTGGGAAGCGTTTTTCTATGAAGGATTTAGGAGAAGCTGCATACATTCTGGGAATCAAGATCTACCGAGATAGGTCAAAGCGGTTAATTGGTTTAAGTCAAAGCGCTTACATTGATAAAATATTGAAGAGATTCAATATGCCAAATTCCAAGAAAGGATATTTGCCGATGGAAGTAAAGCATGGCTTATGTAGCGATATGTGTGCTTCAACACTGCCGAGGTGGCACGATGCGTAAGGTTCCTTATGCTTGGCAAGATGATCTATTATGTATGATGTGAGATGCACAAGGCCGGATGTGGTGTTCGCCGTAACATGACCAATCGATATCAACGAATCCGGTGAACTTCACCGGACTGTTAAACATATTCTAAAGTATCTTAGGAATACGAAGATATGTTTTAGTGTATGGTGGAAATCCGTACACAAAACTTGGTGTTATAGGTTACTTGTGATGCGTCCGACAGTGTGATAAAGATGATACGAAGTCTCGGACGGGTTATGTCTTTGTCATCAATGGAGGAGCATGACTGAAGAGCAAGAAGCACAAGATGATTGCGATGTTTGCTACAGAGGTCGAATACATAGTCGCCGGAAGTCGCAATGGAGGCTATTTGGATTAGGAAATTCATTTCGAGGCTTGGTGTTATGCCTTCAATTGAATCGCCTATTGATATGTATTGTGACAATTCTGCGCAATCATATTTGCCAATGAACCCGAGTCATGAAGGGCACCGACATTTTCTACTAAGTATCACTATGTTCGGGAACAAGTCCGTGAAGGTGAAATTAATCTATTGAAAGTTCACACAGATGATAACTTAGCTTATCCATTCACTAAGGCTTTAGCTAAAGACAAGCTTATTGGACTTGCCAATGGAATTGACTTCGTTTAGCTAATAGTTTCATGCATAACTATGATTAGTATTTGGATAAAGGATATTGTAAAACATTTATTATTTTGATGAAATAAAGTTTGGTTTATGTTTATTTTCATTTATAATATTGTTGTCCTATATTTGCATGTTTAATCCATGAGTAACTAAGTTATTCTAAATGTCCGTTGTCAATTAATGATATGGGAGTATCATTAAACTAAGACAAATCTGAGAGATGTGGTAGAATATACTTGAAAGTATATTGATGAGAATACATACCAATTTCGGATGATATTCAATTAATTGAATATAGGACTTATCCCAACTACATAATTTACTTTGTGGATATTGTTATAAGTAAATTATGAATAGTTATCCTCGACTTGAGATACCGGATAAGTGTCATGAATGTAGTGCATTTACGTGGAGCAACTTAACGCTATCGTGAATGGTAGTCATAAGGGTTGTTTTCGAAATGTTACTGAAGTTTGTGGGTTAGTCTCGTAGTCAAGATAGAATTTGTTCCTTAAAATTTATTTAGATTTTAATACTGCTGGGCCCCTTGTAGGGTTGACAAGATGTTTGTGCGGCCGCACCCAAAATCTCCCCTAAATATGTTTAGAAGATTTGGTATTCTTGGTCAATCACTTACAACGAGAAACATAATAGTTTGATAAAGAATGACTTAATTCCATATCTGTATTTAACGTGGTATTAGAAAGAAAAAAAAGATAATAATAATAATGAGAAATCATTAAA